>BGPR01004488.1:92261-103341 GCA_013235015.1 Araneus ventricosus | reverse complement strand
ACATCTCTATAATTTGGTTTTAATAGCAGACGATTTTGTTAAGACATATGTATAAAAATCATCTTTGTTTTAGTTAATATTTAATTTAAAATCAATAGCAAAAGATTTTGTTTCCTTTCTAAGTTTATTTTTATTAGATTGGCAACAAGAAAATTAGTTGTTAAAAAACTTTTACAGAATGCAGCGTTGCTAAATGAGAGAATGAAGTTGATTCTGGAATAAAGATTTTAATTTTGAGATGACTTTTTGTTTTCATCAATGATCCCAACATTTCCATCAAAATGGTGTGTCTAAAATATTGTAAAATACGTATTGTAGGTGATGGATGTTTATTTAGGGCGATATCATTCTGTATTTATGGATCTGAAGACTTTCATGCCGAAATTCGTGAAAAAGTTCTACAAAACATTACAAGTAGATGGAGTTTATTAAAAGATTTAACAATTTTAAAGGAACCTGTTGTCTAAAAAGAATATGAAATCTACTATGGTTTTATGGTCTGTTCCACTGATCTTCATGCAATATTTAAAACTGAAAAAAGTAGTGGCTGAAAACCTCGAAGCAGCGAGGTGGCAGTGGCAGTGCTGGGCAAAGTGAGTGCTGACCACGAACCCTCCCGGAGAGAGCGGCTAGTTCTCATTATCATTTACTTTATTAGAATCTTGGATTTATACTAGGTATCCAGAGTATTAGGGAACTTTACTGCTGAAAAAAGGGATTGATGATACACGGCGATGATTATACTCAGCACTTCTGGAGTAGTGCTCATTGCTGCTCTTATCCTCAGCAGCAGAAATCGGAGGAATGAAATACAGACACTAAATGATTCATGTGTATCCAAAAGAAGAAGCTCAATGAGTTACGGTTCGGGATTTTAAAGACTAACTTATAAAATACCCGTTTCTGTGTCTTGGGCCCGGACACACTCACTGTAGCGCAGCGGATACGTTGAGCTTAAAATTGCCTTATGACAGTGGAAGAGTGGGTCCCAATCATACATAAATCATATAGCACAATATGTGATGACCGGAACAGCTGCCAACACATCAGATACATCCAGAAACACATGGCAAACAGCGCTCATAGGTAAAAGGTTTGGTCAAACCCAGCTGATATTTGCCCAGACATTGATGGCAAACCATGACCAATGTTAATGCCATTTCGGCAAGTTAGTTAATCTGCTTCGCATAATGTGGGTATAAGCTTCGAAAAATATGTAAGTTTAGTTTAGTTTATTAGATTAAGGTCTTGTTTTAAAGATAAATGAGGGTTATTTTATGACGGAACTCTTCATTTGCAACGGTGATCAGATGAAAAGGAAGACACCTGATCTGAGAGCCCGTCTCCAATCTCCATATCTTACTACACACGCGATAGGGCGTTTGACTCCGACGAATTTCACTTGCACCAAGACCCCTGGATCTTTGATGGAACAGGGTGTCGAACACGTGACTCTCAGGTCCCGAAGCCGCGATCTGCTACCTCTGATTTACAGGACTAACAGTTGATTCACAGATTCTTCATCCCCTGAGGGGGATGAATCATCGCGAGTTCGTCGATAAGAAGTCGCCGGATAAGTAAGCAAAATCTCGCTTCTCCTGGGGACATAGTAATGATGGTGTGGTTATGTTGGCCATATTTCCGTTGACGAGGTATATCTCCTTCCGGGAGGGGTTTGCTCTGAGGTCGGTGATGGCCATTAGGTGGCAGGCTACAATTCCCGTGCTGCTATTGCGGCGGCTGAATCATTCAGTGTTAAGCCATGTTCCCAAGGTCAGTGGCTTGGGGTTCATTATCTGAAGTACGTCTTGTGCCTTTGAAATGTTGGTGAAGCAAAAGCCAGCGAATAAATGGATGGATACCTTAGTACAGTTCCTACGGACTGTTGTCGATTGTGCACGCGTCGTAGGAACGGTGCGACTGGCCGAATTCCTAACGACAACAAACCCTCAAACACAACCTCGAGCAACCAAGTCATTGATTGTGGGAACAAGGCTTTAGGCAGGAACAAGGCAGGGGCGGAGTTGATCCTTCATGGTTATATATTTTTCACACATGCAATTGGTCTGCTTTTTTCCAGGGTACAACTGCAAGTTTAAGCCCCGTTTCCACAGTCAGTGGTTTGTGGTTAGTTGTCTAAGTACATCTTACCTCCAGTCATAGGAACGCAACGATTCGTTGTTGCTCGAGGGGAATAGATATTACTCTACCGTTCTGGTGAAACGTCGTTAAGTGCTCGGACATCAAAGGCCAGCGAGTCGACGGATAGAGACTTCAGTACAGTTCCTATGGACTGTTATAAATTGTGTACTCATCGTAGGAACGGTGTGACTGGTCAGATTCCGAGCGTCAACAAATCCCCGAGAATGACCTCGATCCACCAAGCCACTGATAGCGGGAACAAAGTTTTAATCTGCTACGTGGTTCCAATGACAACAAACTTATCTTGCAGTCAATAGACATATGGTTGGACTATACTTATCTATTATTGCGAATTTTACAAAGCTTAACAACTTAAGAGTATTGCCCTCAACTAAATAGCTCGAAGAGATGGTACCAATTACAGCGTTGACTCCCATATTCTGAAAAGGTCTTCACTCTCCGAATTCCCTTTCTGGCATCCGATGGATCCAATAGCATTCCTGAACGCGGCTGCATTCCTCTCTCCACCTCTTCAACATGTGGATAGCAGCGAGCAGGTTCGCTTCCCACACTGAGAACGGGCCATTGCTACGACACCTACGCCACGGGAGCCTTGAACCTTCGCCACTGTCTCGTCTTCCTGGTTGACAATGAAACTGAGGAAGTGTTCCGTCAACAGTAAACACTCCTACCACGTGCAAAGAAACCTGTGGATGCTGCCCTGCCCTTCTTCTCGAGGTAAACAGACGAAAGTGCACACCAGGAAGCAGGCAGGGTGTCCATAAATTATCGGTTTCTCAAAATAAGTAAAAATTGCACCATTTTCTAAGAATTTCGAACAGTGCATTGTTTTCACTTTTTTAATGGATTTTCCAGACTCGTTTCCACCTTCAAGAATACAATAAATCGGGAAGTTGAAATTGGGCGGAATAAAAGTTATGTTAAAAAATATAAGCTGTAATACCTATTTATTTATTTAATCGGAATATAAAACAATAAGTGCATTTAATACCAATTTATTTATTTAATCGGAATATAAAACAATAAGTGCATTTAATACCAATCTGTTTATTTATTCGGAATATAAAACAATAAGTGCATAATCGGTTGATTTACAAGTTCGGAGCACAAACACTATACGATTGTAAATATTTTCACAGTGTCGTAGCTGCAACTTTTGCCGACCGGGAGAACTTGCAACTACCGCCCTTCCTTTAAAAGATACATAGGGCACCTAAAAATGAAAATAAAATAATAAATTCCATGGGAAAAAACAGTTTATTAGTTACGTAATTTGTTGTTCGACGCCCTCAATGTCTGCAGATAGGTTGCGAAATAACGTGTCCACCACAAGTCTTTCTTTCGGATATTACCGACAAAAGGTGAAAAATTAGAATTAATTATATTAATTTTTTAATTTCTCGTATACGAAGTATACAAAGAGAAAGTATTGTAATCGTCAAAAAATTCGAACTCGAGATTTTGACGAATCTCCACGTTTTAGACCTTCCTGAGTCCGAAAAACACAATTTTGGAATTATGTCTGTGTGTGTGTCTGTGAACACGATAACTCAAAAACTATTAGAGCTACGGGGATGGAATTTGGTATGTGGTCTTTAAACATAATTTGTAGGTTTCTGTCAAATTTTGGACAAACTCCGTCCACGGGAAGTCTGTCTGTCTGTCTGTGCGTGGTCATGCGTACACTATAACTCAAAAACTTGAATAGCTAGATGGATAAAATTTTGTACACAGTTTTATCGTCATGAATGTAGGTCCGTATAAAATTCTGGGCCAAATCCGTCGAAGGGTTGACTATCTGGCGGTCTGTATAATTTACTTTTGAAGAGAATCCGTTATCTCCACGCGCATGCGTACTGGAAGAACGGAACGGAATTTCATTACGGAGTAGCGCATTACGTCAGTTACTCCTTGAGCCGGTAAGAGCGGAAAATCGTTACGCATGTCTTTGAATTTCATTCTTTGCCTAGATATTTTTCAATCACTATATTGAAAAACCTTCTGATAGTCATTGGATCCTGGGTAACAATAGATTCGAATTTTTTAGCCACGCGAGGGAAGGGGAAACGGCACCTTTTTGGGGAAGTATACGAGAAAGTTTAGGGGAGAACGCGCCCTCTGGTTTATGCATAAAGTGATTGATCTAGTGCTTCTGCTCTTAGTTACTAGCAGTAAGCGCACGGCTTTGCCCGTGGCATAATGACTTCAACAAAATAAAAAAAGCCCAGAATGATGACATTAAGTGAAGATAAGTTTTGAAAAAGCAACAATAAAATGATAAAATTTGTGCAAACGATGCTATTAGAATTTAAACTGAATTTTAAAAAAATTCTAGATTCTCGGTTCAACCAGTTGGTTTGCCCACTAAAATGGAGTAATAATTCAGTTAGACTGACACAACAAAATCTTCGGATCCTGTTTCAAATAGTGAATAGGCAACATTAGATATTTTGAATCAAAACCACCCAACGAAATGATTTAAAATTGAAGTTACATTACTAAATAAACCATTATTTTTGACAAAAAAAATAATTTTAGGATTTATAAAACTGATTCGTATAAACCAAGTAAAATGTTAAAGAATGAAATTTTGACTGATTTCAATACACCTGAAAAGATAAAGACAAACATAATTTTTTTGATATTCGTCTATGGATTGGATGGACAGTGTCCACCCACCCAAGACCATCTCTGGATCTTATTTCTGCTTCTTCCAGTACAGACTGCCCTTGTTTTCGACGTTGCCATGTCTTGTTCCCATTGTTCAAAGTGTAGCACTTGGGTACTTCATTGTGCAATAGGGTGCGTGCAAACTCATCTTGGGTGCAAAGCCTGAAGAAAGATGTGAGTGTTGCTTCCTCATATGCTTGGGCATGTTAAACAGCATTTTCTGCAGTGAAGTAGACTCTCTGGCCATTTTCAAGGTGGACACTTAGATGAATCACGGTGGGGTGTCGCTCGTGAATCGGGAAATCATTAAAACGATAATTGTTTGCTCTATTGAATGGTACATCGATTGGTTTTCTATGATCATTATTTCTCATGTATCGGCCAAAAACGTGCGAAAAATCACCCAAAACGACACAAAACATTAAATAAAAAATTTCTGGATTAAATTTTAAAATTTCGAGGTGCATTGAGTCACTATTACGATTATCTATGTTCCATATCTCAAGTCTGTAAGTGGAATATTTTTAATTTTAACACACACACAAACATTTGTCTTTTATAAGTATAAATTAATATACGTAATATATCAGAAAGCTTGGTTTACATATTCCACAACAAAATTTTGATGAAATAAAATATGAAAGCAAAATGTATTAGGATATTAACTCAGCTTTCAACAATGAAAGAGAAATACGCAATTAAATATTTGTTTAAACATTGAAAAACGGTTTGAATTGCGTTGCAACAATGAAAAGTATTGTCTTAAATTATACCAAAAAATGTTTTTAAAAATCTATTAAAATTAGAGAAATTATTGTATGGCAACTTTTACGTTTAAATCAAACTTTTAGACGTTTAAAATGAACTTCATTAGAACGGTAATTGTTTGTTCTTTCGTGCGGTGTATCTAGTCTAAAATACTTCACACGGACTATTGTTTACCAAGAGATTTTTTGAATAAAGAAATATGTAAATAATATGTAAATAAAAAATATTTCCTGTCATAAAACGTATGTTTATTTTATTTGTTTTCAATCAGTGTTAAACATTTATCTCGCATATATATATCTATTTAAACACTTCAAATTTGACGGGAAATCTCTCAAATGAAGAGGCAATTTACACCCGTCATACCATGACGGTGATTTTCTCTAGTAGAGTAATAATTCAGCTAAGTTGATGAAATAAAAAACCTGAGTGTTTTTTTAATTGTTTAGATTATAATCGATATTAGTCATTTTGAATTACAGCCATTCAATGAAATGATTTCCAAGGAATGAATTGAAATTACTGAACCAAATAAATCGGTACTTTTGGAAAAGAAATAAGAAAGGTTAATCTTAAGAATCATACGATTGACTTTCAAAAACCAAGCAAAATATTAAATAATAAAAATCGTTTTAAGAAAAAGCTTTTATTAGTGTGCTAAAAAGTGGACATTTTTTATTTTGATAATTTTTTACTTTTTAGTCTTTAATTCATTATTAAAAATATTATATAATCTTGAAATAATTTTTTTTGTGGAATAATTATCCGGTGGCGCCACTATTCATCACCTGCCAATTCAATTATCCATCACCTGAAAATTCAATTTAATTAATCTATTAATTGAGAATTAAGTGCTGAATATATTAAAAAGTGTATTGTCATCAAGAATACACAAATGTATAAGATTTCAAAACTCGAGCTCGTCAAATAGTGGGTATACATAAATCAATTAAAAAATTTCATCTTAGAAATGTAGAACAAGTCAAGTTAAATAAAATTATTTTAAAAGAAAGCGAAACGAAATTTTAATAGCTTTAATGAAAGATTGAAGCTTAGTTTGAAAATCTTTGATTCAGAAAACTGGAAAAAGCCATGAGATAGCATCTGCAAAGGTCGACCTAAATTCAAACCAATATAACTTCGTAAGTGAAATTATATCAACAAAAGTTCTTGTCAGTTAATATACAAAAACATATCGTTTTGTTTATTTTCTTAAACCATATTTACAGACATTCATAAATCCAAATATTTGTTGTTTGGGAAGTCAACAAAATCTTTAAGGATGAATACACATAAAACTACAACTGTGTCCCACATTTCAGAATCCAAACATGGCCGACAATCCTATTTTACGGAGACAGAAAACCATTAGAAGAAAAGATTTCTGCTTTTTTCATAAATTCTGAACGATTTTTCCAAGAAAATACACGGGTTAACGTTCTAGTTTATTCCTTCATTGCACATCGAAGCAATTTCAGCATGCAACTTATTTGTCAATACTCTTATAACAATTTTCTTACGCTTGTAAGCAAGTTGTAGTGCATAACTAACATGATGCGATCATTATAAATGATAGTTTGTGTTGAAGTAGTTGATGTCGTTGCAAGATAATGGGTTTTTGAATTCCCAGGAAAAATGTTTAAGACTTGTTTTATACTATCTAATTATTATTATGCTTCACGTATTTTCTCCCCTGATTTATTTATTACTTATTTAAATATATTTGGAATCGGAACAGAAATAAATGTTTGGAACATTTGGAAACATTGTGGAAATAGATAGTTAACTCACTCTAGCAAAAGCCTTGACGCATAAAATAAAATACTTCTCTCCGTAAACTGTCATTACTTAGATATGAAATCATTAGGATGTAACTTATATCTGTAAATTGTCTTAATGTGAATTGAGATGCCAACAGCAATTTTTAAAAAGCACTTCTCAATCCAATATTATAAATTTAAGAGATTTTTACGAACTAACAGAAGTAATGGCCATTACACACTAAATTATTATTCCACTTATTAACGCTAATTTATCACACTAAAGCTGGAACACAGACTGCATCAATGAAGTTTTAACTCGACCATTTGCAGACTCGTCTGTTTGTAAATTTGTTTATTACGCAGTCACGACCAAATGCAATGTTTAATTTTCTTCGAATTTGGTATGTATATTCCTTGAAGTCATAAAAAAACGACATATTTGTTTTATTTAGTCCGTTCAAGATGGTGGCCGTTTTAATAGGTTCGTTTCATTTAAAGCTCCGTTTTTTACTTTCCCGTATACGAAGTATACAAAGAGAAAGTATCATCAAAAAATTGGAACTCTATATTTTGATGAATCTCCACGTTTTACACCTCCCTGAATCCGAAAGACATAATTTTGGAATTATGTCTGTCTGTCTGTGAACGCGATGACTCAAAAACGGTTAGAGCTAGAGGGATGAAATTTGGTATGTGATCTTTACACATAATCTGTAGGTTTCTAACAAATTTTGGGCAGAATCCTGTCTGTATGTCCGTGTTCATGTGAACACGATAAGTCAAAAACTTAAATATCTAGATGGATAGAATAAACACTTTAATCATCAGGAATGTAGTTTCGTATCAAATTTTGGACCAAGTCCGTCGATGCGTTATCTGTCTGTTAGTCTATATGATCGTATACTTGTGGACACGATTACTCCTAAAGACTATGACTTAGATTTTTTAAAAATTGGTATGGGTTCTGCTAACATTAATTGTAGATTCGTGCCCAATTCTTGTTTCAATCGGTTGAAAAACCAGCGGGAGTGGTCTCCCCTAAACTTTCTCGTATACTCCTAACACATGTAGAGAAAACTAGAATAATAAAAGACGTCAAATAAACTTCCGTCGAAAGTAAACCAAAGTTGGAACCACGCGTGGTTTGAAGGATCAAAACAAATTCAAATCCTCTGCTCATTCTTTTGCGCAACAGGACCTGGCGAGACTCCCTAATTGTTTGCTTCCTTACAAAATCACTCCAGAATTTGTTTTTGGCAAACTGCCAAGTTTCGGAGCGTCCCTTCCTTGCACAGGCATTGCCACTAGTAGGCATGCGCAGGGAGTTAGTTTCAAAACTGAACAAGTATGCGATTATACAGACCGACAGACAGTCAACCCTTTGACGGATTTGGCCCAAAATTTTATACGGACCTACATTCATGACGATAAAACTGTGTATAAAATTTTATCCATCTGGCTTTTCAAGTTTTTGAGTTATAGCGTTCGCATGACCCCGAACATACAGACAGACAGACTTCCCGTTGACGGATTTTGTCCAAAATTTGATAGAAACCTACAAATTATGTTTAAAGACCACATACCAAATTTCATCCCCGTAGCTCTAATAGTTTTGGAGTTATCGTGTTCACAGACACACACACAGACAGACATAATTCCAAAATTGTGTTTTTCGGAATCAGGGAGGTCTAAAACGTGGAGATTCGTCAAAATCTCGAGTTCGAATTTTTTGACGATTACAATACTTTCTCTTTGTATACTTCGTATACGAGAAAGTAAAAAACCGATGAAGAAAATTGCGTATTCAATTTCTTCTCCGTTCTACAATACAGAAAAAGGCGCGACCGATTCGCGAGTTTTCCCCACCTGTGTTAGGGAATGGCGCATGTTACTGGCGAATGGTGTATTTTTTACCCACTCGTGTTAGGACGGACACGAGAAAGTTTTGGGGAGACCACTACCGCTTGTTTCAACGGTTGTACCAAAAGGTCCATGCTATAAAAATTCGAAGTCTACCTTCACTATCGAGAGTGCAATTTTCTACAACTTTGTTCCAGTACATATTCGACATAACTCTAATGGCTTACCGGAAAAGGCTATAAATAATGTCATAGAGGTGTATTGCTGACCTACCGAAAGCACGACAGTATGAGAGAGTGTACCTCCCACCCCTCTCTAACCCCCTCCAGGCTGCACAATGACGACATTAGCTGAACCTTTAAAAACTGCGATGTAGAGCAAATTTCAGAATTTTCTGTGGGGGAGGAGTGAGAGGTTTACTCTTCACAGAACAACTAGCAACATCAAGCCTCGTTATGTTAATATAGTTACATCGCAAGTGTTAAACATGAGATACAATCCTTTGTCTTCCAAATTTCACACCACACGAAACGAGATGACAACTAAGACACTGGCTTTTAATACTCCGATAACCAATCATCTACGATCATTGATGACACAAGGTACGGGCGAATTTAGCTAACGAAAACATTTTAGATACACAAACATTTCAATAATAAAATACAAACAACAAAATTGGATTAATTCGAAGTTTTTACTTCGAAATAAACAAAATAAATTCGAATTACACACGATATATTATTATTAAGTTAATGAGGAATTCAAGGAACCAGGGAAGATATCGAATTGTCGATGAATTCTAGTTCCAGTCTATTAAGAAAATACCTTATATTGTAGTCAATTCATTCGAGTTCTGGTCTGTTAAGGAAATACCTTACATTGTAGTCAATTCATTCGAGTTCGCGTCTGTTAAGGAAATACCTTACATTGTAATCAATTCATTCGAGTTCCAATCTATTTAAAAAATACCTTACATTGTAGTCAATTCATTCGAGTTCCAGACTATTAAGAAAATACCTTACATTGTAGTCAATTCATTCGAGTTCCAATTTAGTAAGGAAAAGCCTTACATTGTAGTCAATTCATTCGAGTTCACAAACTACGCATTACTTCTGACTTCTAACTATACGTCATCTTACGCTAAAATGTCACGTTTTTTAGGTAGATTCCTTACAGGAATGCTGTGTGTTGCAATGATTCTCACAGCACGATTTCGGGAAAATTTTCTTCGCAATGCCCATGTTATCTTGTGTTCACGATAAACAAGTTTTTTATTGATTTGAGCAGGCGAAGGATATGTTGTAGGAAGGGCTGTCTTATCTATTGGGATAACTGGGTTGTAGGTCAGGAGCTCCATTGTTCCAAAGGCGCCTAAAAGTTTACTGATTGTGTTTTAATTCTGAACCAAAAAATTTATTATAATTACAATTTTAATGTAACTGTGCTAAAAGTAAAACAAGTAATATAAAAAAAATTTAAAAGTCAATTCCTACTTAGGTCAGCGATCTACACGCTTCGTCACTGACGGTATTTACTCCTAAATTTATAGCCTGCTAAATATCTTATATATAGAGAGAGAGTGTGAACTAATAGTGGGAATTGAAAATCTTCATAAAGTCTTTTTTAACACATCCAATAGAGAGAACAAAGAAAGTAAACAACGTTACCCTCTGACAAAAATACATGAAAAAATGACGCCTTCGTGAACATACCAGAAAACAAAGGATATTAGGTCTAGAAGCTGGCAAACCTAGCTCCATCTAATGAGAAAAATTCGAACCAAATGACTCAAGGCGACATATGCTTTCTCCCATATAAAACTAAAATTAATTAATTAAATTTAATTAATTAATTAA
>BGPR01004488.1:69728-85439 GCA_013235015.1 Araneus ventricosus | reverse complement strand
AAAACTTGTCGGTCTGTATAATCGCATACTTGTTAAGCATTCGTTTCAAAACTTATATCCATGCGCATGCGTACTGGTAGCAATCTCTGGTAGCAATACCTGTGCACGCGGAAGGATTACGCCACTTTGTCCTTGAGACGGTAAGAGTGGAAAATCGGTTCGCATTTAATCGCTACGCATCTCTTTGAATTTGATTCTTTACGTAAATATTTTACAATCACTATAATCTACAATGAAAAACCTTCTGATAGCCATTGGATTCTGGTTTACAGTAGGTTTCAATTTTTTTATCCACGCGGGGAAGGGAAACATCACCTTTTTGGGAAAGTATACGAGAAAGTTTAGGGGATACCACTCCTGCTGTTTTTATCTTGTACAACTATTACAGAAAGAAGATTTCAGTCGTTGCCATAATTTTAGTATTTTGTAGTGTAAAGACTAGTTATACGCAATATTTTTTACAAAATAATATTTCTTCTTTGATTTTGTTGGAAGTCTTTTTTTCACTCACAGTTGCATATCGTTCTGTTCCATAAAGTTCTTTCTTTTACTAGAAAACCATAAGAATATCGAGATTTAGATTTGTTTTAAAACTGTGGGACTTGGTTAATTCGAATTCCCCGGTAATTCGAATTTTTTTCTGGTCCCTTGAATTTCCAACAATGTTATGTCAATAATTCGTGTTTATTTTGATTAATGGAAATCAAAACTAAAAAATACAATTACAACTGGATTGTTACCGTTAGTGAAAAACGTCCGTAATTTTTGTCCTTACTAATCATAAGGGATTCATTTTTAAAGGATCCCAGTTTCTCGAAGATTTTATTGCTCAGTGTATTTAATTTAAAAAATTACCAAAAATCTTTTTCTTAAAAAATTGAAAAAAAGTGCAATTCTCGTTAAAAATGAATTGCACTTTTTATTTTGATTGTACAGTTTTTATTGTACAATTTCTACATTCAAAGTTCTGAATAGATTACAGATATTCGAATGCATACTATTTATTGAAAACTGCTTACTTATTTTTTAAAATTATTGTTTATAAAATTATTTAAAAAAATAATTAGATTATTATCAATTCAATCATTTAAGTTACTTATTGCTTATTTATTAATTATGTGTTATTCATTACAACTCTTAAACGTTAAAAATTTATCTTTTTCTTTTCTGCCTTTTTTACTTTCAGAAAAATGTCATTTGCATTCATTTTTCGAGCAGTTTTTTTTAAATTTGCATTTTTGGATGAAACTGATTTTTATTGTGGCCTCATCAGCTTCGAATTACCCAGGTTACACTGTATAACAAAAATAAATTCATGTTTATAAGTCACTCTAAATAAACATTAAAGTAACTAATATATTATTAACTAGCAGTACGCGCACGGGGATGCCCTTGGAATCAGGACTTCAACAAAATAAAAAAAAATCGCCCACAATGACACGAAAAAGTTTTCAAAACAAAATCAAAACCAAAGATACACATTATAGATTTTCCGGCTTATTTTTTCCGCGATAATAACATGTAGAAAAACAGTACATTAATCCAAAACAATATAAAAAAAAATTGTTGCCCGTGGAATCAGGACTTCAACAAAATGAAAAAAATTCTTAGAACATGACAAAAAGCTCCGAAGGTTATGACGTCACCTAACCCTTCATCCAATCAAATTGAAAGCTGCGTTCCGAAAGACTGTCGCTGAAGAAATTTCGCTCGACAAAAATAACTTTCATCTGCCCAGGAATAATTTAATTTAAAAAAAAACGGGAAAAGATATTTTAACCGTTCTTGTTTTAAATCAGAGAGAACCGTTCTAGTTATAAGCTGAAAAAAATTGAAAATAATAGTGTTATTAGAAAGTCGGATGCAACAAATTTAAAAACAAAACTAACATTTAGATGGTGAAACTGACTATTTTTTAAAAAATTCTCAAAATTCAGTAAAATACGTTAGAAATTCAAAACTAACTTCATTAGAACGGAAATCGCGTGCTCTTTCCGATGGTGTATCTATTTTTGTCGTACAATTATTCGAAACCAATCTATTGAGAAATTAGTGCGAAAAATCAACCAAAACAACACAAAACATTAAATAAAAAAAATTCTAGATTAAAATTTAAAATTTCGGCTTCGAGGTGCATTCAGTCACCATTACGACTACCTGTGTGCCAAATTTCATGGCTGTAAGTGCGATAGATTTGTCTGGACATCGCAGACAAACACACGCACGCACACACACACACACACGCACACAAACATTGCCTTTTATATATATTAGAGATTAGAGATGAGATATTTTTGAACACGCCCATATAATAAAGTGCATTTGTTTCATTTGCTTGTTTTTTTGATACCTTAAAGTACAGTGTGGTAATAAATTACTGAACCCATTTCAAAAACTAATAATGTTGAAACTGCGTTTTTTTAAATGAGAGCGCAAATAAAAAGGTTTGTTCACATATTTGGTGTCCCATGACTGGTTTTTATATTTGATACAGAGAGAGATTTCCATACACAGCGGCTACCTATCAGTAAAAGCCGATGCAAGATTTTAGGTTTTCTTTTTTAGTTTTCCTTGACTGTCTCAAAAGCTATTCAGTTTTTTCGAATTACAATTAATTTAACAAATTAAAGAACGAAAAATTCCCTGCAAATACATGCTTTTATTTTTCTTCTAGCTTTAATAGTCTCGCTGATAATGGCTCTCAAAAATTCACGACCACCTAGACCACTGTAACGGCGCGTTACCTATCTGGAAAAAACTTTTTTAAATGCCCTCTCATTAAAAAAACCCGTTAGTTGTAACTTTATTAATTTTTTTATTAATTTTTGAAATTGGTCCAATAATTTGACCACTCTGTATGAATGTTCTAAAGAATAAAAATACCTTCGTTGAAGTTAAGCTTATTTGATGCTTTAAGAATCCTTTGTAGGGATAAATAAATCTGCACCATTTCCTAAGTTCAGTTTGAAAATTTTTGATTAGCTAATCGTCTATTGTTTGGTTACTGGCAAACAATAAATTAGTAATGAGTAATTAGTAGCAATCAATAATTAAGTAATTTTAGATTAATTTTGAGGCTTCATTTTAGGGCGTATTCGACAGCTTATTTTACTTTGTGATAAATAATCAATAATTTTTACAACAACAATTGCTACTTTAAAATAAAAATTTATAAAATCGTAGTAAAAAAAGAAGCAAACTATTGCTATTATTTTTAAATAATCAATCAAAAAGCACAATTTACCTGTAGAGATTATTTATAAGGTTCAATTTTTAAAAATATTATTGTGATCCAAATAATAAAATATTATTGTAAATAAAAATATATTATTGTTCCAAATGACTGCGTTAAACAAACCAAGCTACAGATTTTAATCTGTCCTTTTGAATAAACAATTTCTGAAATGGTTTACATATTTTGTGTTCATAAATATTTTTGCTAGAATGTAATGCTTATAAATGTAATCACCCATTTCGTAAAGTAAATCAAATCAGGAAGAGTTTATGTAGTTGTCTTTCTTTATTCGTGTTTATAAAATCAAATGATAATAAACTAAAATAATAATGCCAAAATTTTGAAGTTTTAAAAATATTTTCCATTGTTTTTTCATTAACACCTAACTGTCAACAATAATTTTCAAGAACCTTTTTATTTAATTTGTCTATATTCAGTACTTCATTTTTTAAATTTGGGTAATCAGAAATGCTGAGTTACTCTTTATTCTATGTTAGGTTCAATAATCACCAATTCAGAGATTTTTTTTGTTGATTTTCATGAATGAGAACATCCAACGGAAATCAATCAAAAAGTTTCAAATTTAAAACACACTATGAGCACATACGATATTTCAAAATTTATTTGAATTATCAAAATTAATCGTTTAGCAAAGATTGCTTTTGTGAATCTGATGTTCTTATGAGAAAAACTTGCAATAAGTATTAAAAATTTAATAATAGGTATATAAACAATATAAAAACTAATAAAGCAATTCAAATAATTTACTTTTTTATATCTAGTTTAAGAATATTTAATTAAAACTTTCTTAACATTTTATTTATTTAGAAGAAAGTACAGTAGAGTCTCCCTACAACGAAGTCTCTCTACAGCGAATTTCTCCCTATAACGAAATTTTTAATCGGAATGTTAAATAACATTCAAAATATTCTCCATATAACGAAGTGATTGTCTCTCTATAACGAATTTTTTCAGAGGTTTATCTTTTCGATTTTTGTTATTTTTGAAGAAAGTTGATAATTTCTGTGTAACCAATTCGCTCACACGTGCCTGTTTCTGGAACCACTCACTCTTAACAAGTAAAAAATTTTCTGAAAATTTAACATCACGAAATGCAAAGTAATGTAAAATAACGGAATTTTTCAAGTAAAATAAACATAAGTACATACTAGTACATGTTATTCTCTAAATTGGTGAATTGTCGTAACTTTTGAGCATTTTATTTATACAATAAAAATTAGTATAATTTTAACAAATTTATAATGTATATTACTTCATTTTTAATTGAAAATCATAATTAAATACATTTGAACTTATCGCACCTATTGAAAAGTTTGGAACATTTACTTAAATAACAGCAAAAATCTCTAATCTCCGTATAACGAAATTCTCTCTATAACGAATTTTTCAATTGGAACCAAGCGATTTCGTTATTGGGAGACTCCACTGTATACTTTTAATTTGAATTTCAAACTTTTATTTCAAACGGCGGATTATTTTAATGAAAAGCGGAAATAAACGCAACAGCATTTGTCCTCCTTTAAAACGAAAAGCCGTAATCCGATAAATATATCAATGCTTCATTCGTCATTTTCACAGAAATATACCAATTCCTACCAAATGCGATTTAATTCGTTATACTCACCTGAAGAGACAAGATTCAAGAATTCATTTGGAGTTAGTGCTGTTGTTCCCCTTGGCGCGAAACTTGGCGTCTTCTCCTACTTCGTTTGGCGTTCGAAAACAACCTCCGTCCGACCGCGGCTCCGCTACCCTCTCCGACTCAAAACAGTCGTCGGCCTACTCTGAACTAAGTCGGCCGCGGGACGTGCAGGGGACGTATCCGGGACATTCACGGCAGTTCACTGGAATGAGGATTCGCTCAGTGTTTTGAGTTAGCAGAGCAGGTGGAATTTGTGTGTTGTGTTTATATTTCCAGTGAATTATTTCTCTCTCATATCGTTTGGATTTTAACTGTGTTCGACAAAACATATCAAGTATTTCGTGGACCAACATTTGAATTATTTACAGTATAGAGGATATTTTCTTGTGAAGTCGATATATGCTGTCAATGGATACCTTCTACATGTGGATTCAGTAGGTGATTTTGTGAGTGTGTACTGACCGGGCATTATTTTGTGTGTGGAAAGTGTTCGATATGGGAAGTGATAAATCTCGGTTGTGCAACAAATTCAAAGAGATGCGCGCATAGCACGGAAAATAATTTGGATTATACAGGTACAGATTGATTTAGTTATGACCAAAAATGGCCTGAATTCTAAGGGTAAGGTTATTTTTAAGGCGTCATTTAGTGATGATAAGACCACTTATCATCACCAAATTACTCAAAAATAATTCAGTTTTAAAAAAGCGAATTTATTAAGTTGATATTCTGAAATAGATCGCATGCTTTTAAGATAATTCTAGATGACAAATGAGGAGTAATTCCAATCGAACAAATTTCAGTTCATATTGAAATTGATACACTTGATCTAATAACTTTTAAAAATTTAGTTTCTAAAATTCTATCAGCTATAACTGAAACTTTTTCAAGAAATAGGCTAATATTAAATTATAAAGTAAGTACTGTAAGAAATTTCAAAAACTAGAAAAATTTTATTGTTGAAATTAAAATCATTTCAAATTTTAATTGTAGAAAAAAGATTGATTATCGTCAAACGTAGTTAAAGAGTTAATAAGTCATATCTTACTATGTATATAGCATAAAGAAATTTTTAGGTAACTTTTTAGAAATAAATACAGAAAACTTTTGATAAGAAGAAAGTAAGTTAAAGTTTTAGAAATTCTTCTACTGCTCCTTTTATTAAGAGAAGTCGGTTGTTTCGAAAAGTATGTTGTAATATTATTATTCGAAATTTCACCTGCTTGGATAACATTTTTGAGAAAATATAGTGAAATACATTCATAACGAAAACTCTAATACTTAATTCATTAAGTACAACGCTTCTTCAGGATACAACTTCGTGCAAAATCCTCTACTAAAAATTTTCGACGTTTTCACCATTCCATTAATTACCATAGAAAGTTCAACCTTAGCTTTACTTTTAATTAAAATCTCCTAAGAAAAAATTTGTGACAAATAAGCAGAAAAAAGACCAAATTTTTTAAAATAATTTTAACAAACTCAAATATTTAGATTAAAATTAATTGTTAAGAAAAATATAAGGAAGGAGACAAACTAGCATTAGGAATTTTAATTATATCCTGTTAGCCATCTTTTAGATTAAAATGAATATGTCCTAGTGACATAATTTGAAACAAAATATAGGAAGTGCAAATTAGTATTCTAATGAAGATGGAAGCCATCTCCATCAGTTGGTTAGTCACCTCGGCCAGTGCCCCCCTTGTGGTTGTGTTGGCCCTCTGGACACTCTATGTTTTTCATACGTACCGGCGCCGCTGGCGGACAGTGGATCTCTTCCTGCTGGCCATCATCTCCCAAGAGCTGGTCCTAGCCGTCTTCACTTTCGGGTTCGCCCTGGTCAGCCTCATAGGTGGACCTGGCCACCCCGTGCCCTGCACACTTTCCCAATTTGGTCTGGTGGCTGTCCGGACCTTCCAGGTGGCCACTCTGGCGTCCATGGTAGTGGACAGGGCCCTAACCGTTCGATGGCCCTACCGATACCGATTCAGCGTCCGGCGAAATCAGATCCGGTATCATGTCAGTGTTCTCGCCCTGGTGTCCACTCTGGTGGGAGTTGCCGCGGTGTTCGCGCGTCTGGAACCGGACAGTCGATGTCGTCTTCATCCAGCCCAGTGGGACATACGATATGTTCTGTTTGTGCTCTCGCTGTATGCTTTCTTGATGTTGGTGTCCCTGATCTGCATGGTTCAGGTGGAAATACATAGGGTCCGGCACGGGACAAAAGCGTCCGGCTCTTTCCAGCTTCCGGAATGTGTGTCCCCGGACCTCCCATCGGCCACTGGAATGAACAGCCCTCTGGACACCCAAAGTAGCACTGGGAGCACTCGGGCCCTTCACAGACCTTCCCGGCAGGCCAGTCGACGGCCCTATGCCAAGGACAACAAGGGCACCTCGGATTTAAGGTGGCCCTCCGTGGCCCTAACCTGCCTCCTTTGCTTTCTCCTCAACCACATACCATACCTGGTGAGTACTCGTACCTTATTGAATATTTGTCTCTAATTTTATATGAGGATTACTATAACTTCCATATCAGGATACGAAGTAAAAATATAAAATACCAGGTGTAAGGAAAGTTATTTGTTAATAGTATACTAATTAGTCGCATTAACTGCCGTTTTGTATTACCGAGAAAATGTATTTAATTCTGCGTCTATTATGGAATCATTCTTTTGCGATAGCGTCCCTGACACAATGTTGTAAATTAAGGGAATATGTTAGTGCAATTTAAGGGAATATATTAAATGCCTTTAAATTGATTTACCTATTTGTATTTAGTTCCTTTTTTACTATGTGATTGGATTTTGTGAACTTCGAGCTAGGACGTTCTGGATATAGAGGGGAGGTTTAGAGAGGCTATGTAAGTAGGGTTGCCATAATTACCAAGCATTGATACGGGACGATTGAGGGCTAAATAAGTAAAACATGAAATAAATCATTACCTACACACTATTTGAGGGAAGGTAATGGTTTATTTTACTCCGATAAAAAATCAATAAAGTTTAATCTATCTAATGAAATGAACACTCAGAATTATAAAGAAAGATGCAAGGATAATCCTTTTTAGTCTAGTTATTATTACTCTTTTAATTATATCATTTTCTTCTTTCACGTAATTATGAAATTGGGTCATTTTAAAATTATAATGCCAAGTCAAAATCGCTTCAACTGTTTCTTCTGATAACCTTTTTCTTTCGCCCGAGCATTGAGTTGACATTAAGGAAAATATTCTCCCTACATTTGTATTGTGGGCTGGCATGGCAAATACGTATTCGCATAGCTTCATTAGCCAATCTGTATCAATATACTTTGTGTCTGCAAGAAACTACATCCATTTCTCTTCCATACTCAATTTAATAGTTGCTTCGCAGTTTTGGTTGGCATTATTTTTCTCTAAATAATCTTTTAGAAATAAAAACTGGTTGAATAGAATCTCAGTGTTGCCAATATTGATGTTTCGTATTTCTAAATATGCAAAAGACTGTTCTATTTCTTCCCATTCAGGAACACGCAGAGTTCAGGGAGAAAACAGAACAAAAATGGGACAAGTAGTAATACGGGACGAAGTAGTGAAATACGGTAACAGTCCCGTATATACGGGACATATGGCAATTCTATTTATAACTATAGTTAATATTTTTCGTTTGTTAGCATAATCCATTTGATGATAACAAAATTGAGTAATATAGAGCATTTTTTGAGCTTTGACAAAGAATCGAAAACCTGGACTGTTCTGGTTTTCATTTAATCCAGAATGTTTGGTCATGTTTACTACACTAACTTAAAGAAGTACTATAAAGTTGTCGGAAGGTCAAAGCCCGCTCTTTATGTGGTTAAAGGTCTAGAACAGAATTCAAATTTTTTTCATCCTCCTGGTTTCTTGCTCACTGCTTACTAACCACAAAGTCATGGGGCAGGTAAAAATAAAAGGGAATTAACCTGATGCGTGCTATTTAACGAACGATTACTGTATTTGCACAACTGTTTTTGCTTACTCAAGGTTGCGCTTCAGGCATTGACCACTTTCCATTCGTTTGCAATATTTTCATTCCAACCAACAACGTTTCACTTTGTGACTTTGTTCTTTTACTCCGAATTGTTTGTTTTGTTTCTTGTATCAACAGAGGGAAGTTGTATTGCGCTTTCGAGTAGGTGTGGTCGAAATAAAAAAAAGGCTTTCTGTTGTCTATCAGACACCTGGATGTTCTCCGTGTTCCAAAATGTTCTTGTGCAAAATTACATTTCGAAATAATAATTGTTATATTATTGATTATTATTTGAATTAGTATTAAGCACAAGGCATCTGAGTATACCAGGTTTTATACAAAATATTAATATATTTATAAAAAAAATATTTATAAAATATAATATATTTGGCACTATTTGTATTTTTTAATTTAAAAAATAAATTTGATAATTTGTTTAAAAAAACACTTGATTTTCGCATATTGTATTTCATCTAACAACAGCAAAAAGAAACCGACTCTTAGAATTCTTCTGTTGATGAAGCGTTTAGATTCGGCCTTTATGTATTTTGTTATGTTTTCGTCCGGTCTTCAATTCAAGGCGGTAAAATTTAAGTTACTTTAATTTTTTTAATGCATATACAGTCGACGCTCGTTATAACGACCCTCTACGTCCCACAGCAAAAGGTCTTTATAACGAGTGGTCGCTATAGTGGATATAATTAAAAATTGTACACATACACGCTCAGCAGTTCCGTAAAATTAGGCTATTTTTAAAGAGATTCCAACTAAATACTCAAATTATTTTTTATCATTGACATTAAAAATAAAATTTATCAATTAAAAATATATTTCTAAAATAGATTTTAAAGAAGAAAATAAAGGAACTTTGGAGAAATACCGGGAAGAGTGTCCGCTGAATTCGGACGTTATATTGGGATTAGACGACACTGGACGGTCGTTATACCGGAAGTAAAATAACATAGAGTGCATAGGGAAACCGTTGGGGATTTTATCACTGGTCGTTATAATGGAATGATCTTTATAATGAGTGGTCGTTGTAACGAGCGTCGACTGTATATACAGGTTACTCTTCTTAGAATTATTGATGATGAACTTTTTGATTCGGTGTTTACATATTTTGTTACATTTTCGGTCGGTCGTCACTTCAAACGAATGGAATTTAATTTAGTTACATTGTTTATAGAGGATGAAAATAAGCGAATTTTATTAGAATTATGAATTGATATTATTAATTTAATGACATAATATTAGTGTTTTTTTTTTAAATTTTTTTCACACCTTACCATTGAAATTCGTTTTTCTATTTCTTAGATTACAAGATCGGTTTTACAATTTATATATTTTTAATATTATATTAAAGCGATATTCTTCCTGTAGAATTCGAAGAATTCTAAATTTGAGTTCGTGACTTACGAATGTAATATTGGGATATAAAATACCTTACATCAATGTCTAATAGTACCATTAGTTTGTTTACAAATCAGGTTCAACCATTCAAACCAGAAAGAAAAGGATAGCAAAGTGCTTCTTCAATTCAAGTAATGAATCTTCAGCTGCTTCAAAACTGCTTTGTTATGTATTTATGTATATGTGATATGTTTATGAGCACGTCCGACTCTTGACGCAAATTATACTATTCAAAAATTAAATACAATTACTGTACTTCTTGAAGCATCTAAAGTTTTTGTAGCTGAAATGAATTAATTAGAATTAAGCAAAACAAATGTAATATGTTCAATTTCTTTTTCGTATACAAAAACTTGACTAACATGTAATAATGATCACAAATCACTTTCGTAAAGGTTTGTAAATGTTATGTCACTGAGATGGGAATAAGTAATTTTGAATGATTACATAAAAGCGAAACGTGTAACAGAAGTGTTATATATATATATCTATTTTTAAGAAATTCCATCGATTCCATTTTGTAACATTAAAATGGCGTGTTTATGAAACCCAGTTAGAAGTAGGAAACAATATTTTTACTAAAACTTTTGATATTGTAGAAGGTAGAACAAAATTGAAGTCGCGAAATATTTCGCAGATCTTGTTACTTTCAAGTCTTTAATACTTTTAAACAAAAATTGTTCAAAGAAATTATTCTTGACTCTATGTATTTCTATAAAATTGTCTAGATATTCAATTTAAATTGATTTTTTGTTTATCATAAATTGAAGCTTAATTTCTTCTACATTTTTGGAGTCGCGACAAAAGCTGTTGTATTTTGTGGTTGAGAAGGCTGATTGAAAAAAGGTCCCGACCGGGACAATATTAGGAAAACTCTTTAGTTCATGAGTTTTGGAGTGTTTGTCTTCTATCTGGATTAATAATGTAAAATTGGGGGATTAGCGAATTTTTTTCATTCACTCTTTAATTAATGCCTTTAACAATTCTGTGTTGTTCAAACTACAGATTATGCGTCCTTTTACTCGCATTTTCCACCATTTATATCATTTGCTATTACTATTTGTACTTTAGAATTCGTCCCCAATTACCTGTTATATATATCGTGGTTTTCAAACAGTTAGCATAATTAATAAGTTTTATAGTTACAAAACAAGACGATTTTCTTTGTTCTGAAGGGTATATTGAATGAAAAATAAATAGGTTAATGTCCCTTTTTGAAGCTACATCAGAGCTATTAGCGGGCAAACGCCATCAGTTTGTACCGCAATCAATGAGAACAGCATCTGAAAAAGCACCCAACTCACCAAACTTTTACACCATACCAGAGTGAAGACATTTGATCCACCACTGCAGATATAGCGTGCCCCAGTCGCACATACACTGCATCTTTGGTGGAATCCGGTATCAAAATTGAAGTTAGCAAGGCAACCATATCCTCCCTCTTCCTCAAGAATGAATAAAAATTAAGTGAAAAAAATTCTGTTAACATAAAATCTGATTCCATAAAGAAAGAAAGAATAATTGAATGAATCAACCTTGGAATTCCCGTCTGGAAAGTTTATTCTTTATGCAAGAGTTTGGAATTTAGATAAGAAAATTAGTAAATAATTCTTAGAAAAGCAGAAGCTGCGTCACGAAATGTAAAAAGAGATTCGAAATATTGATAGATAACACACTGCATCTTTGGTACAAACGTATTTTTCTTCCCTTTGATATTTTTAGAAATGAAAACAACTTCATTCGAGCCAAAAGCCAACAAAATATTCCTCTTCGCTAACGGTAGGAGATCTTGGAGGCACCTTTAATGTTTTTCCCGTGATTCCGATTTTCTCTGAAAAATAATAATAAAAAAGAATATTCCACCTCGTTCTTTCGCCTTCGCCATTTTCAATATTATTCCGCAAATGTTTTCCCCCCGTTTCTTTCCGGAAACATTAACGGGAATGCAGCAGCAAAGAAGCAGAAATTAACATCGGTTTTGCCTTTACTCCACGCAGTCGAAATTGCAAATCGGACTCCACAAATGGTCCGGAAAAACATTCCTCCAAGAAACGGAAGGCGTTTACGAGCGTTGTAAGGGAAATGAACTAACGTAATGGGTACATTAATATCTGTTTCGCCCCAAACTGGCATTCTTAGTTCTATATGAATCCGAAAAATAATCGAAAATTAATGCCGATAAATTCCAAGAAAACCGCTTGCAATTTTCTGAAGACATTATCATCAAAATGATCTAGAATTAAACACCCAATTTCATATCGAAAACTTCATTTCAGATATTGGAAAGTTCTGCAAGGAATGCATTATAAACTCAGTTGGATCTGTCCTATGCCCTTCACATATTTTAAAATGTTTGCAATTTAATTAATTATTATAAATCATTTAAGCAAAGTTACTATTGTATTGATATGAGGTAATTCTGTAATGCAGAATTTTTCACTAAAAATACCAAAAAATGCCGCTATACATCCAATAAGAATTATATTTTATGTGTATATGTTTTGCGATAAAAATTCGAGGAAAAAAATAAGTAAATATAGTTACTCAGAAGATTATTACATTAAAAGAGCTGTAATTATCATTAAGTGATATTCAATTATTTAAAAATTAGAATTTTAAAAATATTTAAATTACCTGACAATATAAGCATCATAATATACAAAGATGATTGAAAAATTTAATTAAAAATTAGATTTATAATAATTTAATAGTATAATATTGTACGACTGTGTAAGTTGCTTATCGCATTTAGAACAAAGATTCGATAGTACATTCTGCTCTTTAGTACATCATTTTGTAGAGGTCCCATAACGACGTACTACAGAAATTTTTCTGTACTACTTTCATTAGTCTAGCGCCGTTTTTTGTAATAATAGCGCATTTAGGAACAAGATTCAATAGTACGTCGTTTTCGTTAGTACATTATTTTAAAGCGTACGAATTACGTACCATGACCTTGAATGGCGAACTACTTTCATTAGTAGAGCGTCGTTTATTTTAATAATAACGTATTTAGACCAGGATTCCATAGTGCGTCGTTTTCGTTAGTATTACATAATTTTTGAGCCATCCTTTGAATGACGCACTGCAGAGATTTTACTGTACTATTTTCATCAGTCTGGCGGCGTTTTTCATATTTCAAATCTTCTGTCTTTCGTCATTATTCTTTAATTCAACTTAAATATGCGACGAGTGCGTTGGAGCCGAGAGTTTTTGGAAGACCCTGACACAGTGCGTCCGACATTCAATCCTGGCTGGATGCAGCCATCAGTGCCCCACTCGGAATGAATGACGAACCAAGGTCAAGGTTGCGGTTTGCTCCAAGTCGCGTGTTTTTGCCGGGATTCATTCCATCGCATCGGCACACTTTGCTTGCTTTTTTCTCCTTGATTCATCACTCCCTTTTCTTTGGCCTCTGCTCTTGCTCTGTTCGAAGATGATGTTCCTTACCCGAATTGTCTGTTAACCTTCCGTTAATCGCAATCATTTTCATCCTTAACCCTTTCGAGTTCACTACATGTTTCGTTTTGAAAATTACTAAATTTATTTCATAAATGAGTGTTAGACTTGTTGCTGATCATAAATAGGCAAAGGAAAAATATTTAGCAATTTTTATTTTCAAGAAATGTGTGGTTTCACAGTGAAACCAATGAACGGTAACGGGCTATTTTTCCTCCGAATAAGTTATCATCGAAATGCTAATATTTTTCATCTATATTTCTTTTTTAAAGCCAAAAGTCGACGAATGATGGTCCGATGTCCTGGGTTCCACTTACCCTCGCGGCACCACTGTGGATGTCCCAATGCCCCAGGCCCGGATTAAGCACTATAAGTGCCCTTAAGCAATGTGCGTTACAGGGGATCCCTTTCCCCTCCCCAACTTCCAAAACAAGTTTTTTTTTATTGATTTTAATTTATTCTCTATACATGCAAGTTTTTAAGTAACACATATAATGACAATCTGAGATAACAAAACATTTAAATTGCGGATTACCATCAAGATAGTTGGTTTTATTATACACACACACACACACACACACACACACACACATATATATATATATATATATATATAAAAGAAACTGAAAAATTTAAACCGCGTATCGGAAATTCTAATTTAAAACTAATGTTAAATGTAAATTTAACAATTAAACATTTGCAAAACATTTTGACAATCTTAATATTCTAATACAAAGATTTTCAGAGCTGTTGACTTGTGAATTAGTCAGCGAACTGCGAAAACAATTGAACCACATTGATCTGTAAACAAATTTAAAAACATGAAAAATATTCTAAGAATAATGTTCTGAAATTTAAGCAATCTTAATTTTAATTTCAATATGTTAAGTAAGTCTATGAGCCCCAAAGTTGTGGGGCCCGTAGGCAGTTGTCTACTTTGCTTATTTAGTAATTCGGCACTGCCTAATGTCTCAAGAACACATAGCGCATGTACCACAGGTTTTCACCAATTGAATTACAGCGCGTATTTGAAATTGGTAATTTACCATTATAGCGATACATAGACAAGAACCTCTGCCAAAGTTATTCCATTAATTTTGATGATAATGTCAGCTATCTCTTTATGAAGCATTCGTATTCTGACAGTCCCACTGCGACAATGAGAGGGAAGCCTTACCGCGGAATATCAGTATAATTATTCCCAAATCTCTTCAGTTGCGATAATAATCCTTTCTTCCCGCTCTGCGATAACGCGAATAATCCACTCGTAATCTTTCCCAATTTTTATGTGTCGCGCTTTCATTCCGTGAATGAGCGCATTGTGAGTGTGCGTCGCTTCTCGTCCATCATTCCCCGTGAATGCAAACGACTCGGCAGGGGTGGAGGTGGCAAGTACAACGACCCAAAAAGTGAAGACGACCCTCCCTTTGATCCATGCATCGCTTCATTTCGCGAAAGACAATAAACACGATTTACGACTCTGACATCAAAGTGTCATCTATTTACGGCCTTCCCGCTTCTCAAAGAAACTTTTTCAAAGAATCACGCTCTAGAATTAAAAAAAATCCGGAGTGGAATAACGAGGAGCTGTTTCGTGGTGTGCTTATTCAAATCATCCGATGTCTATTAACACGTTGTGCTTCACTGTCTGAAAAAAAAAAGTCGGCCGTCGCGTAAAATAGACACAGGTCGACCGCGGTTAACATTTTAATTAAGGGCTTTCATGATTGTTTTTGAATAATATTCAAGTGCGATACAATACGGCTTAATCCTGCGATATTACCATATTAACACGTTGTACTTCACTGTCTGAAAAAAAAGTCGCCCGTCGCGTAAAATAGACACAAGTCGACCGCGGTTAACCTTTCAAGCAAAGGTTTTCATGGTTGATTTTGAAATAATATTCAAGTTCGATACAATACGGCTTAATCCTGCGATATTACCATATTAACACGTTG
>BGPR01004488.1:0-16369 GCA_013235015.1 Araneus ventricosus | reverse complement strand
ATTCACACACATTCTCTAATAATGCTACACGACTTAAAATGAGACGAATAAATTAAAACAAAAGCGCTAAAGATTCACACACATTCTCTAATAATGCTACACGACTTAAAATGAGACGAGTAAATTAAAACAAAAGAGCTAAAGATTCACACACATTCTCTAATAGTGCTACACGACTTAAAATGAGACGAATAAATTAAAACAAAAGAGCTAAAGATTCACACACATTCTCTAATAATGCTACACGACTTAAAATGAGACGAATAAATTATCTTTAAAATGTCTCCCACGTCAGTCAAAATAATTGAAAAGTACACTATTTGAATTAATTTTTTATTGGTTCGTGTACCTTCTGAAGCGAATTTAAAATTTCGTGCATCAATCATTTTATCATAGGGGGAGGAATAACTAAAAACATAATAAACCTGACGGAATTCTGTTGTTTAGTGTACATTAGTGCACATTCTGAAGGAATATCAAAATAAGTTATACGAATCTTGTAGTGATAATTTGGAATATCCAAGAAAATGCATTTGATTATAAATTCGGTTGATGCGACTTCTAAACAATTCAATAAATACAAAAGAATCTCACATCTAGAAGAAAGATGGTACGCAGTTTTGCAATAAGGAGAAAATTCAGTACACAATAGCGGATAAATGTATTCACAAAACGTTACAGAAAAATATTCTAATGCTGCAATTTTCTGCAAATGAGATATTATATTATTTGCTAACTTTTGCAATAAGGAGAGAATTCAGTACATAATAGCGGATAAATGTATTTACAAAACGTTCAAGAAAAATATTCTAATGCTGCAATTTTCTGCAAATGAGATATTATATTACTTGCTAACTTTTGCAATAAGGAGAGAATTCAGTACATAATAGCGAATAAACGTATTTACAAAACGTTCAAGAAAAATATTCTAATGCTGCAATTTTCTGCAAATGAGATATTATATTACTTGCTAACTTTTGCAATAAGGAGAGAATTCAGTACATAATAGCGGATAATTGTATTTACAAAACGTTCAAGAAAAATATTCTAATGCTGCAATTTTCTGCAAATGAAATATTGTATTACTTGCTATTATCATGATCATAGTTCATATTATTTATAAGTTACTAAATGTTGTTTATTTTTTCTTTCCAGGTAAGTTCAAATTTTTAATCATGAGATAGAAAAAATATCCGAAAGGTAAGAAATTTTAAAATTTGAAAAAAAATGTGAATTATTTTTTAAATGTTCTTTAATTGATTGTAAATGCGCATCATACAAAACCTACACTGCATTGCAAATCACGGAAATCATTAACGTAATGAAAACATTTAACGATAAAAGGAACTGATTTGAAAGCTCTGAATAACCTCCATTTCCTTATCCGCCTGTGGTATAAGATGACATCATCATGAAATTCACAGTGCAGATTTGTATTTATACGGAACATACAGAATTACGCAGTTAATATTATGAAATTCTAGCCGCCTTCGGCGATCAGATTGCTCGCCGGGAATACTGATTATATTTTTAGTTGAATTTCTTATGCACAATTTGATATTCATGTTCGCTTTAACAAAATAATTTTAAACTTCAAAGTTTGATAAACATCTAACTCGTGTTTTTTTAGCAGTTTTGCTCTTCTTCAGTTAATTGTTTGGACATACGTCCCTAATGAAGTCTAGTAACTGTCCATCTCACCTAACATTGCACGTTGTTGACGCCAACTGCATTTTCCTATTCCTAAAAAAAAGAAGAAAATACCTTACCTTTATTTACAACGTTAAAATAACGAAGCGTATTTTACGTCTAACAGATTATAACCTAAATTAAAAACATGTCGATAAAGAGAATTAAAGAATAACAACCATAATTTTTTAACTTTCCTGATATGTTTCTTAATTTACTTAATATTGTAGAGGACTTTTTTTTACAGAATTCACAAAAAAATTTATTCATAAAAAAATCATTAAAACTCATTACAATATTAAAAAAGAATATGAAAAAATAAGCAGAATCAACATTCCTTAGCTTTCAACAGTAGAAGAGAAAACACGCAATTAAATATTTGTATAAACAATGAAAACGGTTTGAATTTCTTAAAAATATTGTATTAAACAGAAAAATGTTTTTAAAAATTTGTTAGACTTTGGGAAGAAAATCGAACAATTACAATGATATCATTGAAAAATATATATTTTTAAATTTTAAGGTTGAATAAAAAATTTTTTTCTGCCATAATATTTTCGAAAGTTATCGCCAAAGAGCGTCAATTTTGCTTAATTTTTAATTAACTAAAATTTTAATTAAAATTTCGAAAAGAAATCGCTTCGATGTGCACATTCTCCCCCCTAAAAAAAAGTATATTTTTGCCAAATTTCGTAGCTCTAGGTCCAGCGGTCTGCTTTGTAGAGCACCGACACACACACATTCTCCTTTATTAGTAGTAGAGATACGGAGATACGCAGTCTGTTTGTTCAATGCACTGGAGATGGTTCAGTTTCGCACAACAAACTAGACACATTTTGATACAGTTTGCAATAGTGAATCCGAAATACTTAAAATAATATTTGGTTTCCGACTGCATAACTGCGTCCACTTATTTTAACACGCTTCTTGGAAAAAATGTGTAAAAAAAACTCAATATTTCAATAAAATGTTTCTTACAAGAAATTGTTTATATTTCTTTCGAACAAGTAAGATTTCAATTATTCTCATGTATTCTCTGGACGCTGCTGACGTTTTCCAGAATTCTATTTGTGGGAAGTTTTATAATCTAATTAAATTTGAAGTTTATTTTTATCTCCAGGAGAAAAAAAGAAAGTTATCGAAGCTCTGTTTTCTGCACGTGTCTGTTTTTTCCAAACAAACCATTAAAGATTTTTCAAAAACTACAGGTACTGCTGAAATTGAACATCCGAAAAAAATAACCATTTATCTTATTTTTCCATTAAAAAACAAGTTACTCCAACCAATCGGTTTTTTCCCCCCACTTCTGTAACTGATAAAAAAAAGAGAGAGAAAGACTACCCATTTCTCATTCCTAAACTAGTAAACAGAATGAGTTGCCAACAACAAAAAACAAAGAAGGCAAATAAAAAAAATAAGTAGAAAAGAAGAAATTTAGAATCCGTGCCCGTCTCTCTCGCTTTTTTAGCCTTTTCAGAGCAATTTTTCCGGTCTAGCTGCGCCCTCCGATACAGGCTGCTATAAAAAGCGCATAAACTTCAAGAAAAATATCTCATTTACGCCTGAGAAAGCCATCGTCTGAAGTTTGCACTTTTCGATTCGTCTGTAATCGTAATCGTATCGAGAGCGGCCCGTCCGGAGCAATCAGACCGAAGCTGGAGATTATTAAGAGCATTCGATTAAAGAAAAAAATAAATGGATTCGATTTAGCAACTTCGATTTGTCGAATCGCCTGGATGGATGACCTTTCAGAAGATGTTTCATTGCGCACAAAGAAACAATGCAGAAAAATGTGGAAATAATGATTTTCTTTTAGTGTGTGCGAATGCATTGTTTGGCAGCATAAGCAATTCATTGTTTCGAAATGGCTGCTGTGTTTTGTTCTCTAGTTGTGTTGGATGTTGTGGCAACGGGTTTTGCATCCCCGTCTGACGGATTTAAACTGAGATATTTATTTTGAGTGCAAAAAGACTGAGCTTCAAGACAATGAAGGAAGGTTTACGTAATATCAAAAGAATTTCATCAAGAATTCGAGAGTGCGAGTTGAGCATAACTAATATTAAATCTTGTAATGTGTAAGAGGCTGTTCAGGGAATGAAGGATGGAGAATTTGTTTGCTTTGAAAGTGATGGATTTGTTTTCCCCTTTATTCTAGTTCTGAAGTAGTGAATGCAAAGAATATTAAATTATTTCGCCGTTTCCATTTCTTACAGATATTTGGTTTGGAAATTCCGTTTGAAAATGGCGTAACTTTTTCCGCGGAAATTGTGAAGAAAAACAGAATACAAAAAAAAAAAAAAGTGTTATTTTATATTGATTTCAAAATAAGTTTTTATGTCCTTGTTCTTTTTTGTTTAAGGGCACTTCTATATATAAACAAAGGAAGGTTGGAATTATGCGTCTTTGAATTGAATTTTGAGTACTCTGAACCACTTTTTCATTTTGTAGCTATTAGTACTGTTAAAAAAATAAAAAGTCTAGAAGGATATTGATATTTCTGAACGGTAAACATTTACTCTACGGTGCCCACTTGCTTCTCGCCAATTTTTCTTGGCGCAATTTCATTTGCTGTCGCCAAATACTGTTTTGGATGCGCATTGCGCTTTTCATTGCTCTACTGCGCATGCTTCATTTGAAAAGCAGAGATTGAGCACGCATGCCTTCGGCATTTCAAGCGTATACCGGGAAATTTTTTTTAACTTAAAAAAACATCAGCGGCTTCGCTTTCAGCATAGAAGGAAATTAGTAGTTCGCTTTTTCATTGAGAACCGAAAACACAGAATAACATATAGAGTTCTGAACCTAAAGTGAATGAAAATGTTCAAAAACGAGAAAAATATAGTTAAAACTTCACATACCTATTTTAAATTGGCTTCCGCTGTCTGAAGCTGATGGTAGGTCGAAAGGGAACCAATGTTCCCAGAATTCGAAGCCATAATCAACAGTAGATGTACGAAGCGCACGTAACGAAATGATAAAACCAGACAAAAATCATACCGAAGAATTCCAAACCATTTTTTAATCAAATTCGATTGAATCGACCAATCACATGAAACAGATCAACGGAACAAACCAATCAAAACGAATCGTAATATCGCGACATGCTCGAAACACAGATGAAAAGATCAATTTCCGAGCATACGCACATCTCACTAGTTAAAATCATCATTGCGCAACCAAAACAAATGTTCTCTCATCTCCATTCTTGGCGGCAAAGATTTGGCGATCTTGGAACGCCTCCTCCTTTGGAGAGGAACGAAGTAAGTGGGCACCGTAGAGTAAATTTTAACCTTCTGAACTTTTCATAAGTATAGTTTTCTTAACCCTCGCTTATCCCGTGGGTAAGCAAGTCTATTTTCTGCTGCCTCCTGCGATTTTCATAGACTAATGTGTTTCCTTATTACTTTTATACCGTTGGATCATATTATACTAATAAAGCTTTGTATGTAAATAACAACTCGCTTGGCTCAGCGGTATTTGAACAAGTTTGCAAACTTTGTATTTAAATAGTGATTTTTAAAAAATCCGCAGTCTGAGAGTTAATCAATGTTTCGTTGATTTTTGCTTCCTATTTCACTTACGTTTAAGGTATCCGACTGAGTTCGGAGACATTTTTTTGAAAAATAACTTATATATTTTTTTAATGTTATTTTTCAATTGCATATGTTTTAAAACTATGAAAATATTGTAAAATTAGGCTTCCAAAATAATATTTTTTTAAAAAAAAACTGAGAAATTTGAAGAAAAATGACTAAAATATTTGCCTTACGCTAACAGCCATAGACAAAATCATATTATAAACATACATAAATCCTTGTAGGAGTACATGTTTATGACAGTTATCTGTGTTATGCTCTAAAATATCTCTTGTACTTCAAAATAATTTTGAGATATAGGTGAACATTGTTACTAAACTGGTAATTTTTCATAAAAAACGCTTTTCGTTTATATTTAAGCACTTAAAAATAATACTTGATTTTAAAATTGACCTTAGTTTTTAGAGGGAAACATCAAGCATAGTACAGAAAACAATCTCAGAAAAATTCATATCAATACTTGAATAACTTTTTGAGAAATCATTGTTTCGGTCGACAGTTTTCCTCAAAAATATCATTTCTCAGAAAACGCCTTTAAAGTTGTCATGCAACTTAAAATAATGCTTACAGTTCGGTAATGAAACAGCTGTAACTCCATTTGTAATTCGCGTAGAGTAAAAAGTGAGACAGTTTGAGAAAGCTGATTAAACAGGCTACAAAATTAAATCATAATTTTTTTGATAATTTCATCAAAAACGACGATTTTAAACCAGTCCTTAATAATAAATAAACCTTAAATAATAATTGACATTAAACAATTAGATTTTTAGAGTTTAAAATATTATGAACTCTGTAATATTGTCTGGAATTATAAGCATAATAAAATATTAAAATCTTACTAAAAAGCAGACAGTTACCGTTAGATTTACTTCTAAAGTAAGTAGTTAAACAAGATTCGATAGTTTTTCTTGTTGGTGCAGCCACTTGAAAAAGGATTCACTGTAAAATGTTAAAATATATGTAATAGTTTGCTTTTTGATGGAACGCCATTGCTTTGGAAATCTGTGATCAGTGATGCGGCGTGGAGTTTTCCCGTTTTGCCATCGGATTCTTGCAGTCCCGCGAGAAATTCCCACCCAAATCGTCTGCCGTGCCCTTCAAAAGGAAGGAAACAAAGTTCCAGATCAATGAGGAGCACTCCACCTCTGTTACAGAAACCTGTTGCGCGGAATATTAATGAGCGGGCTTCACCTGTGCCGCAGTCAAGGACGACAATTGAAAACAAGTGCTTGTGATGAGAACATGGCGATCTTTAATGGCATCGCTCTTCACTTTTAAAGCGTATGAACGTTTAACCCTTAAAAGCCCGATTTTTAAAAAAAATTCTTTGAAAATGTTTTTTGACTTTCATTTCACTCTTAAAGCAATGAACGTTTAACCCATAAAAGCTCGATTTTTTTGAAAAATGATTTGAAAATGTTTTTTGACTTTCATTTCACTCTTAAAGCGCATGAAAGTTTAACCCTTAAAAGCCCGATTATTTGAAAAGTGATTTGAAAATGTTTTTTGACTTTCATTTCACTCTTAAAGCACATGAATGTTTAACCCTTAAAAGCCCGATTTTTTGAAAAATGATTTGAAAATGTTTTTTGACTTTCATTTCTTGAATAAAACTTGGAAAAAATACTTTAAAAAATCCTATTTTGTTTTAAGTATGATTTGTTACCAACTGACAACACTGGGATTTATATCAGTAAAACATTTCCTTGATAAAATCTATAATGTCAAACACAGATGAATTTTAATAAATAGTAATATGGATAACGAATTTTCTTCAACATTGTAGAATAAAATATGGTATTCTCAAGCGTGCAAACAAAGCTAAAAAAAATGCAGCCTCAAATGGAAAACATTGATTTATTTATATTTTTTATCAGCACTCAGGCTGCCGTCTATATGTTGTAAATTGATTTAATAGAACTTTCAGAACGTATCCTATTGGCAACAATTAGACATTATATCTTCAGTCTTATTCACAAGATTTTAGAAGAAAAAATTGGATATGTTGCTTAAAGGCAACAGTGAGCGTAGTGTTGCTGTCTTTTTTTGAAATGAAGACACCAGATTTTAGAAACATAATTCTATTCAGACTTAGAAACACACAAGAGAAGCAACACACATAAAAGATACAGTGCGGTACTTTGTACCTTAAAAGCCAGAGCTATTCCAAAAATAACGACCACAACTAGGCCTAAATATCTCACCTCGCTTCTCGAGGTGAGATATTTAGGCCTAGGCCACTATTTAGGCCACTCCAACTGACTCGTTTACAGAAAAGCAACCCTAGACCAGCAAAGAGTTGCGCCAAGCGTCAGATCAACCATCGCCAACGGTAGCCAAACACTACAATGGGATTTAAGGGTTAAAATGTGGTTGCATAAACAATTTTATCTGGTCACTTGACAATAAAGTGACAAGACAAACGTAACTGCGCATGTCAAGTATCTGCGTGTTGTCCTACATATTTCCTTACAAGAAGATGCGTAAGGAATCAAAAATTAACTTAGCACGCTGCATTTAATGCGTTTCACTTAAGCATTAATCTACTTCAGTGTCTTAATTTTTTAAAAAATTAATTACATTTTTATTTTTATTTTCTAAACTGCTTTTAAAACAGTGACAAGTATCATTAGATAGAAAACTGGGGTTTTTTTGTTTGCTTTAGAATATTATACAGATTTTTTAAATGATAAAAATTAAAGGTATTTTGTTGAACCACAAAATATATATGTATATCAAAACAAACAAGAAACAAAAGATAAAAATTCAAACAAAAAGACAGAAATTGCTTTCTCATTTTAGTATAATTTTCATGTATTTCTGTAATATTTAAAATTTTTAGTTTTTCTGAAAATATTATGTTTTTTTGTTGTTTTATATATATATAAAAAAGAGGCAAAACATAATAGAAAAACAATAAAATAAAATAACAAACATTCATATAAAATTCGAAAGGATATGAAAAAACGGATTGAAAGTATATCCGAGTAAAGATAAAAATGCGAGTAGTAACACATGGAATAATATATATAAAAGTTATTGTGCTTTTATTGCATTTTTCATTTCACATTTTATACTCTTTCATTTTACGATTTATACTTTATATATATATATATATATATATCAATGTCTTGAAAATCAATCAATGTCGATTTTTTATATTATCTTCTCCTTTTGTTTAGTATCTCCCTATAAGAACTCTCGGCATTTTCTCTCCACGGATTTTTTTTCTTTACCTTTTGTGAATTATGAATGTATATGTTGATTTTACACTTCTGTTATGATTGTTTCTTATAAACTTTTGGCAATATCTGTTTTCGGCCAAAATATAGAGTCTCAAATACAAAAATCTTGACTAAGAAAAAGACTATATTTGGAAACTTGTATAATCTTTTTAAAAAATTTTTATGATTGACAACGAGATCCATTGTTAACATTTCCATTGTTACAAAATTTTGCGCTATTCTGAGTATATGTGTATATTAATATTCTCTTAGAAAATATTTATGTGTTTATAATGATAGACTGTTTCCTTCATTTATTTTATGGAAAAAATGCTTAGAAAATTTCAAAGAAACATATCGCCGAAACTTTTTTAGATGTTTATCATAGCTAAAAATATTCAGAAAGCTCGATTGAGAAAAGCGCATTTAAATATCAGAAACAACAACAAATACTTATAATTTTTGCTTAAATAAATGCCTCTAGTTTCCCTTTTAAAAGACACAGGAAAAACTGTAAACAGATTTATTATCTCAAGAATCTGTTCTGTTTAACAAAACAAATGCCCAATATTTGAAATTTTAGAATAAAAAAAGGCGAATTTAATTTTTTGTATATCTTAGTGTCATCGCCATTCACATTGTTTCAAATATGCTCACATTTTAGATTTTTTTGTCATTTTCCTTTCTGTGATTTTTAAACATCTAATTTATTGGATGAGTTTCATTATTATTGGCAATTCATTGTCTGTTGTGAAATTATTATGTTATTTGAACAGCATGTATTAACAGGAAGAAGTGAGTTTAGAAAAAAAATTAAGACTCTGAGAGTCAATTTAAAATTCATGCTTGGCAGAGCTCATCTTTTATGTAATCATTCCGATAAAATTGTTTTATTATACGGTTCCATAGGGATTTAAAGGAAGACGCTAACACTCAAAATTGAAGCTTTTTTTATGAACACAAACTATGTTTTTATTATTAGGATAATAAATTCTCAATACTTTTTATTTTAAGAAGTGTTTATTATCCATTAAGGGCAAAAGAGTTTATTTCACTATAATAATACTCTCAAAAAGCGTCAGAAGCGAATTAGAATGTTTAGATTATTTATAATGCTGAGGCTGAAAATTTCAGGAAAAATGAGGTAATAATCGAGTCTTCCGTAATCATAAAATACCTATTAAATAGCAACGTGTCTACAAAAGTTTATAACATGTCGTTTTTTGTAGAATGTCTATGATTATATGTTTAGTGTTTTATTTAATTACTAATATAATAGCCCAGATCTGTCTCTAGGTAACACTCTGACGTCACCAAAAATAAAACTCGCGCCACAGCACTGCGAGACATTAAACAGCATTATTTCATTGTTAGAGCACTAAATTTTAGTAATTTTAAATTTAAAAGAGTAATTGACGTTCTAGTTTCAAATTCAATAGCTCTAAAATAGTGAAATAAAATTTTCTATCGATTGATATAAAATTTATCTCGCTATCATCAATAGTTCCCGAGAAATTTTAAATTATGTTAATCATATATTTCAAATTAATTTCCGTTTTTAATAGAAAGTAGTAAATTACGTCAGTGGTATATCATGCGCGTGATATAGTTTGGACTCGACGATGCATCTGATTATTTATCGCAATCGTTATGATATAATTTGATAATATTTTTTTTGCAACGTTGAAATTTACACAAAAACATCTGAAGTATAAGGAAAATTGTTAAACATCGAAAAATACTTCACACTGAATGTTGTTTACCAAGAGGCTTTTTGAATAAAGAAATATGTAAATAAAAAATATTTCCTGTCATAATACATATGTTTATTTTATTTGTTTTCAATCAATGCTAAACATTTCTCTCGCATATATATCTATTTAAACACGTCAAATTTGACTGGAAATCTCTCGAATGAAGAGGCAATTTGCACCAGTCATACTATGACGGGTGATTTTCTAGTACTATTATAAAGGGCATGAGCTATATTAACATGTCAATAACTTGAAAAAGATATATGTTGCTTCAGTTGTAACACCTTCAGTTCGTTGACTCATTTATGGAATAGATTCTATGTAAATAAAAAGTGTAACTGGATAGGAAATCATCGCGTTTTTCTGGAGTTATATATTCAAAAAAAATGTGTTATAAAATTTACTTTGCTAGTCTGTTTTCTCAAGTCTTATTCCTAGTGTGGTGGTGTCCTAGTGGTAGACTCTCGACATCGGGGCCAGATTCCACTGAAGATCCGTAGTTTGTGTGGGCGTTTAAATCACAAATAGGAGTCAGATATCCTCCTGCTAGTGTGGTGCGGAAGTTTGGAGAGGGGGTACCAACACGGGTGTCGTCCTCGTTATCTGACCATTGTTCAAAATTACGATGTCCTTCCCAAAATAACTCTCGTGTTGCCTCAAAATGATACGTAAATATATATAAACTAAATCATGTCTTGTTCTTAATTTATCAGTTTCACATTTTACTGGTTTCCATTTCAGAGATAATACATTTTTATAGCAAAAGTTGAATTTTTCTCAGATTGTTTAAAAATTTTAACATTCAAATTTCGTTTCAGTATCAACTGATATTTTTTAACTGCAAATTACTTGTAGAATAGCTTTGCGGAAATTAAATTCGATATTGCGTAAATTTGATTTTGATTTAAAATATCTGTTGTGAAACTTTAACTGTTCCATAGAAAATTATTTGAAAATTGTCAAGAAAAAAATGTGAATGAAATGACCTATGCTCCCACTGAATGTTTACAAGAATGAAATCCAACAGAGTTACAAAATTTGACTATGACTTGTACCTAGTAGTTCTAACGGCAAATAATATTTGTTATTAATCCGTGATATTTACACACGTAATAAAAAGGGATGCAATAGTGCCAGATTCAATACACTAGAAATTTTTAACTAAACAAATCATTACCATATTCAAAAGTAACTTTAGTCACATGATGAATAGCTCGTCGTTGTACGGTATGGCATGAAAAACCAATGACGGGCTAAACTCGTCATTTTATCGCAAGAGGTTAAAGCATATCCTTTTTGATTAAACCCCTCATATGACCATGGCTCAGAATTACGAGGTCCTTCCCAAAAAGAAAAACGCAAAACGGGAGGTTAGTCTACTTATTAACTAATCTCCTTGTTTAACACGTTAACTCGGTCCCTACGTTTATTTTTTCTATATCTGGGAGCAGGGGCTTCTCGTGCATAGGGACTGCAGCACCCCCAACTTTTTCCAATGCATATATTTATTTTATTTCGCATTTAATATTTAAATCTATCAATAATCTAACGGAGTTTCACATTAAACTATTTCGATCTTGAAATAAGCTGCTGGGAAAAACTGAGGCAGAAAACTAAGTTCCCTGTCTTTATTTTTCACTACCCGAAGATGATGCGCAACAGAGAAAGTAACTTAAAGTAAAGGAGAACTGAGGATCTTTCCAGCACCGAATTCTGCCTGCGCGCATGCGTAGTTACAGAGCGCAGGCTTTCCCATCCTTTCCCTACTACGTTTTTAAGCTGAAGAGGAACTATCGAGTTTGGCAGCACCACCACCACCAAAAGTAGAAACAGAGTTTCAAACTTTTTACCACAGCGGAAAATCAGTGAGTTAAAACTTTAAAAATAAGTAAGAAAATGAAGGAAAATTAATGATAAACAAAAATTAATTGAAAAAGTTTTTTTGTAGTAATTAAATTTGAATGAAACTTCTTGCAATCCAAAGGATTTTTTTTCGATAATTTTTAGTTATAAATGGCGAAGAAATATATACGAGAAATTTTCCGTGATACAAGTGTTTTAAAAATTTCAGTTTAACAAATTTCGAGTTTTAATTTTTTTGTAATTAAAATTAATTTGTTAAAATACTTATCTACTAGAAGAGAAAAAATGTAATAAGTTTATTCTTTAAATTATGAAGGATTAAAAGTTTATTCATCCGTGATTAAAATTTACAGCATCCCCAAAATTACGTAACACGAGCCGCCACTGTCTGGGAGTCAAATTAAATTACTTTGGCGTTCCTCATTTATTATATATATATCTAATTAAATATTTCAATTAATCAAAACATGTGTTACATTTTCAATATATACAAATATTAATCTAAGAATTAAAATTAAAATCAAATTACCTTATCAATAATCATACAAATGAAATACAAAAGATAGTTTGATTAAAGACTATTACACTATGAAAAAAGACAACCTAGAATTTGAATTCCATCAATCAAATGCCTATCAGCTTGGGAACTGATATGTCGCATTAAATCTAGATTCTGTGGCGGCAACCCGCTTCGAAAGCCAATTGTTGGAAAAACGAAAAAATAGGGGAATAAATCCACAAAATCTTTCAAGATTAGATACGAGATAGTATATAACTTATAACATACCAATTCAATAGTTATAATTATTGTTAGGACTTGAGCATTATCCTAAAGACACTTCCGCATTTAAAGTGAAAATATTATTTCTAAATTAAGCTTTTAATACTATAATAAAACACTATAAAAATATTAACTATAAATTTAATTTAACCTTTTATAATAATATATATATTTTTTGGAAATATACATAAAAATAAATAAATGAATATATGCAATCTTATTCTTAATCTAGGCGCGACATCTACTTATGAAGTGATTTACTAAAATCTTTGTTAATTCCATTATATATGAACACATCAAAAATAAATCTAAAAGACTTTTAATTTAATGGTGTTAAATATTTCTTATTAACATAAGCATACATGAAATTTATAGGATACCCATATCGCATAGCATTTTCAAGAAATATATATATAAAATGATTTCTTTGTTGCAGTCGTTAAATAAAAAACAGGCCGAGTTATTAAGTAATTTTCATTTATTATGGGAGAGTGACAGACATACGTACATCTAAGTTGAAGTTTCAAGTCGAAAAGCGAACAGAAAATCCCTGCATTTCCTCCGGTAGGGATTTAACAGATAAACACGTGATCAAAGTGAAGGGAATATTGGCAATTTTTTAATAAATTACGTAAGCATTTTAGGGAAAAGTCTGGCGACAAGGAGATGCCGTCATGATTTTCTGTAGGCACGCGAAAGCGATTAAAATATTCTTTTAGTAATAAATATGCCAAAACGAGAGATTTAATATACCTCCAGCGCGGGAAATAAAACGAAACTGGGGTTTCAGAAAAGTGATTTTGGAATACATTAAGATTTTAAAATATATAATATTAGAATTTAAAGTAAAATTAGGTAAGATTATTACATATAAAGTCTCTTTAGTCGTAGCATGACGATAATACGTATGGCGAACGGCGCATGCGTTACCAATAATCTATTGTGTAGGGTTTTCTGTATCTAACAAAGTATAATTCTAGGCGTATTCTAACTAGAGAATTTTGTTCAAAAAATATAAAAATAATGCTCTCGTATTCAACGAAGTTTAGTCTTCGATTGTTTATTTAATATGCATCTAGCTCATCGAGAAATAAGAACATTTAAATCTAACAGCTGAAGACTCGTTTCTCAGATCAATTTTTAAATATTTTTTTAATCAAAAATGACTTAATGAGAACAAAACCAGGTGGCAACCGGTTTCAGAAACACATATCTTTATTTCCATTTACGTTAATAACCGACAAAAGAGGTTACTTTAGGTTTAATTCACTGTAAGTGGGATTTATTCTAATCCAAGCGAACGTTTGAAAGAAAGGTCACTGTGAATAAAAGATATGCTGTTGTAAATGTTTGCATGAATTTAAAAGGGTAAAATATAAGCAAAATCAGAAATCCATTCGACGACCAAAAGTCGTCTGGCCTCTCGAAGAGAGAACTGGACTCGCCCGGAAATCTCTTTTTGTTCGAATTTCCCGAGGAAACCTGTCCGCAACATTCAATTACAAACCTGTTCAAAAATAAAGGGAGCGAGTCATGAATGAAGATACACGCCAGCCTTCGGTTTATGTTGATCTTCGCTTAATATTTTGTTTGTTGTGAGCCTCCAAGCTGTGCGAATTGGCGGGGAATCGTCTGCGGATGAAACTAATCACGTGCGGCTAAAGCGAGTAGAAGAAGGAGTCATTGCGCATGCTCTTCGAGCGATGAAACGAAACTACAGCTGTTCGACTATTTTGGTGTCTGTAGTTGTTTGTGTTTGATAACTCACCGCTTAGATTTTTAGATTATTGAATTATTTTTGATTAGTTGAAAGAAAAAAAGTGGAGCATCTTACATGTGATGAGATATAAAAAAGTTGACCGAAATAATCTTGTGTGTAAACTTTCAAGAATATTGATAAGTCAGAAGAAGGTCAAAAATTGAAACGTAAAATATGGCTTAAAGTTTTGTGAGTTAAATAAAGCCGTATAAACTAAAAACTGGACATTTGCGATTTTCAACAGAATCGTTATCGATTAAACTTTAATAATTTTTGTAATAATATTAATAAGAATTATTTAAACGCAAGTAAATGGTATGACACATAAGAGATCAAATGATTATGAAAGAATTTTATTTGAAAAAATAAATCCTGGTAAGAACACAACAGACAGGCGAAAGAGTACCTTTGATTGTATAGATTCTTTGGAATTGCCCTGAAATTCAAAAATACATGCTAATATATGCACTCTTCCTTATATTTCGGGACTTCATCTGATTTCACAGTTTCGATCACCACAGAAACAGCGATTACGGAGAAGTTCCTAAAGTAGAGGGACTGAAGAGTTTAAGGTTATTCCAGGGTTCGCACGCGTCCTTACAAGTCCTTACTTTTACATTTAGTCCTTAAAAGTCCTTACCAATCCTTATTTTTATGCCCCATTTTTAAAAAGTCCTTGAAAGTCCTTACTATTTGCCTCCTAAGCTAGAGCAAAATACATGCAGTATTTAGAAAGTGAAAAATCCAAAGAAAAGACTGAAACAAAAAGCTCTAGGAAGAAATAGAGTTTTTTAAAACAAAAGAAAATGTTCCAAACAAATGGGGAAGCAAATAATTTAGCTAATGAGGCTGAAAAGTCAAAGGACATAAATTCATAATAAGGACATTTATTCAATCGCATGAACTAAGAAAAACAATTACTGAAAAAAAATTTAAATAAATACCGACGTAAATTTAATTGAAAAGTTTAGAATTAAGATATTTGATTACAGATTTCATGAGGGTCTATCAATTTATTATATTCATATTTTAGAGTTTTTGTCGTGTTCACCTTTAGGTATATCTTCTATGTGTTTTATATTATACTTTACTCATCTAATGAGTTAGATTTGCAAAATGAGACATTTTTTTAAAAAATGCTGCAGACTCCGTTAGGTTATCTCAATTTAGATGTCCTGTATTTTTTTTTTTAAGCTACCAAAGTCCTTTTATTTTCTTTAAAAATGTGTAAGAACCCTTATGTAAAATCTTATAAACAAAGCAAGTAATGCGACAAGTGAAAGGAACGATGAAAGGCCTAAGCATGAAATGTCACCCTTAAGAAAATATATGTGAACGACGCAGTCATTCCAGCTGAGGGGGAATTCAAGGAGATTGACTGGATCATCTGCAGAACGAGAATCTCCCTCTAGTAATAAGAAAGACTTCAGTCAAAATATGTTGAGACATTCTGTCAGGCTTTCACCATCCTTTTGGGATGAAGGAAAACACATCAAGCAGTAGTGAGACTACCTTTGTATCTGAGTACTGTCTGTCCCTCCCCATATCGTAACTAACGTCCGATCGACAGAAGAATCTTCTCAATATCTGAGTATCTATAGTGTAATTAAATTAGTGATATATAAGAATTGTTGCAAAACGACAAATGCATGTGGTCCGTTATAATTGTGTACCCAGTTCAATGCAACTGAACGAAGTAATCA
>BGPR01004487.1:79806-111292 GCA_013235015.1 Araneus ventricosus | reverse complement strand
TCCCCCCCCCCCTTCTCCTGCAAGGAGTTCCCGACCCATTCATAACCATGAATTGTATTGTCCTTAGTTGAGTGGGGAATATTTTCCACCAATGTTATCAGTTATAAGCTCTTATTCTACATTTTTGGCGATGTTTAGGGACAACGAATTCCAAAACTCTGAAAAATACACCATTCGATAGTTTTACGCTGTCCATGAAAGACGATTTTTTCTTTTCTCGTGTTTTTTTCCTTAGATATTTTAGAATGCCTCAAAAATATCTCACGGAAATGGCGATTCAGAATGCGATGAAGAATTTGGACGAAGAAAATTTTGATGAGAATGATTCAGAGTGGGGAGAATCAGAAAAAGTATTTGGAAATATAATAATACTATAAACAGAAAAAAGACTCTTTTAAGAGCCAAAGAGTTTTAAAAAGTAGAACAAATTTTTGCATACTTAAAACATACGTTTAAAAAATCATTGCTTAGAACACATATTTAATTTTTAAGATTTCAGTTTGATTTAGGGACAAAATTTATTCAAAAATATATATTAATAATTTTTATTTGAAGATTGAAGATTCAGAAATGTATTTATCACAGCAACAAAATTTTATAAATTATTTTCATTGGAATATAATAAAACAGTTAAAAGTTTTGCATTTGTTTCCTGTACTTTGGCTTTATGCAGTAGCTTTGGAACGTATTCAATTAAGTTAAAAGCTGTTATTTCCTTCTTTGAAATCTTTCAATAATTTTTTTTCAATCACATTTGCTTATATTTGAACTCAAAAGATTTTAAGGATATTTATTTCTTTGTGCATTAAGAAAGGCTTCAATTTTGGAAGTAAAATATGTAGGAAAAATTTTCGGTATATTTTTACCTCTCAAAATTTTTTTCTTCTGTTGCATATTTCGTCGGATAATTTTGGAAATATGTGGTGATATTATTCATTATGGTAGGTCACTGCTGTAAGCTTAATCTTAAGCTTCATAGAGTATGCGTACTTAGAGTTCTGTAACTAATCATATAATTTGTTGCTACACTATAAGGCTGTCCATAAATGATGTCACACTTTTTCTATATTTTTAGCCCCCCTCCTTTGTCACGAAGTGCCACACTTCGCCATACCCCCTCCCTCCCCATTGCCACATGTCACACTATATTACATAAACATAAACTTGCAATTCAAAAACAAAGCACTACGTTATAGATGATATTTCAAATTTTATTTTTAAACTTTATGTGTTTTACTGACATTTGTGAGCATAATAGTAATAATGATTATAGGTGTACTTATTCTGTATGAAATAAGATTAAGATTTATAACAAAAAACCTAATTGATATACAATAGTAATAAAATATTAATATAAAAGAGCAATTGTAAACAGTAGCATTTTGGAATTTGATGTATTTTCCTTTAAATCTTATCTTTACTTTATGAACACGAAATATTCTTAAACAGATAGAATTTTTTTTGAAAAAACGCCTCAATAAGATCAACCTGTTTGTGCCACTACTAGTTCTATACATAGGCGGCTCGTCCGGGGGCCAGGGGGGCAACTGCCCGTCACTTCCAAAAGTAAAGAGGCCTTGCCCCCCACACTTTTCAAAGTTCAAAATTAACGATCCATCGAAAAATGGATCGCAAGCTGAAGCTTTGCTGAATAATACCGAAAGTTTCCAATTCATTTTTTGTCTACTTCTGATCCAAAGAGTTTTGGAAGCTACAGATACGCTTTCAAAAGCTTTACAATGAAAATCGCTAATTTTGTTAACAGTTATAGAACTGGTTAACAACAAAAGAATGCTTACATGAATTTCGAAGTGAAGATTTTTTTGAAAAGTTGTGGATATATGTTAACGATATTTGTGAAGCAAAATCGTTTACTTCTCCAAAACTTCCACGCTCTAGAAAGGTGTCTTCGAAAATAGGCGTCAGTTCCTTCAGCATGTCACAAGATGTTAAATCGTTCTATCGAACGGAAGTTGCTTTTCCAGTTATAGATGCTGCTTTAAACACAATAGACAAAAGGTTCGAAGAAAATGAATTGGATATTTTTCAATCTCTAAAAGATGTAACATGTTCCAATCCATCAAAGATTTTTAAAAATTCATCAATTCAAAAAGTCTCTGAAACATATGATCTTGATATGGAAAAAATAAAGGGAGAGATACAAATTTTTCAGAAAATGTACAAAAAATACATCGACTCTTTGCCAGAAATATCCACGGAGATAACAGAACTGAGGGAAAGATGCAATTTATTTTCTTGTTGAGAAGGAACTCTGTGATGTACATATTTCCATACTTGACAAAACTAATCCAAATTCTTCTTGTGATACCTGTCTCAACTGCATCACGTGAGAGAAGTTTTTCATGCTTAAGATCTTTAAAATCATACCTTAGAAATAGTATGTGTCAAGAGAGGCTTTCTGCACTTGCTGTTCTGAAGATCGAAAATACTATAGATATTGACTTTACTAAGGTAATAGAACAATTTGCGAGAAACAAAAATCGCAGGCTATTTTTCTTCTAATTTATAATACGGATGTATATTTTATAACATAATATCAAATAAATAAATTTATAACTGACCTGCTTTCTCTGTGTTTGGGAGTAAGCCGTTTTGTGACGACATCATTGATCGATTCACGAGTTTAAAGAAAGAGTAATTGACTTAATAGGTAAGTGTTTTATATTTTTCTCATGTTATTATTTCATAAGAATTGAAATGGAACTTTGAATTGGAAGGAGGGAGTCTACGGTGGCCGTCCGTTCCGATTTTTGAGGCAGTGTCACAAATTTTTTAAAGAAGGTCAATTAATCAATAATGTCGTTAAAATCCAATAATATATCCCAATTTTACAAAAAAAACAGCTTTAGGGGTGTCCCGCCGGCCCACTCGTATGTCTTTTGGCCCCCCCCCCCACTTTTTGGTGCACCAGCTGCCTATGGTTCTATCACTCACCCAGGTGGGCGACGTATTTTTTGTTCTGGCACCAGGTATAATGTATTTTTTTGTTGGACATTTCATGGGTGTGGATAAGGAGGTTTGCTTCTTAATAGTGAAGAATTTCTGCTTGCTACTATATTCTCAGAACCTTACCTCCTGAATGTTTTTTTTTTAAAAAAAAGGGAATATACGTGAGAAAAATCGCTGATGAAAGTTGTTTTAGTCCTGTTAAAAATACCTCAAATTTGGTAATTTCAAAATTCAATCCATTGATTTTAAATGTTTTTACTTTAACCAAAATGTGTGATGTCACAATTCTTGTTACCCCCTCCCCTCTCCTTGTCCCAAACTGTCATAATTTCACGAACCCCCTCCCCCCTTCAAGCGTGACATCATTTGTGGACGGCTCCTATGCAAGCACCTAAATTATAAAGAGTTCACGATTGAATCATTGTAATCTCTGAGAAGTGTAGTTATAAGATTACAGAAGCATTTAAGTTCAACTTTGACATATTAACTGTTTTTACTTTCTCGTATACGAAGTATACAAAGAGAAAGTATTGTAATCGTCAAAAAATTCGAACTCGAGATTTTGACGAATCTCCACGTTTTAGACCTCCCTGAGTCCGAAAAACACAATTTTGGAATTATGTCTGTATGTCTGTCTGTGTGTGTGTCTGTCTGTGAACACGATAAATCGAAAACTATTAAAGCTACGGAGATGAAATTTGGTATGTGGTCTTTAAACATAATTTGTAGGTTTCTATCAAATTTTGGACAAAATCCGTCTACGGGAAGTCTGTCTATTTGTATGTCCGCGGTCATGTGAACGCTATAACTCAAAAACTTGAATAGCTAAATGGATAAAATTTGGTACACAGTTTTATCGTTATGAATGTAGGTCCGTATAAAAGCTTGGGCCAAATCCGTCAAAAAGGGGCGTTCAAATTGTATATTCAATTTCTTTTAATCCGATTCTCATGCGCATGCGTATTGGTAGCAATCTGTTATTGTTGTAAATTTTATTTACAACAATAAATAATGTTTTCAAGCATCAATTGTTAACAATTTTTTTATTGTTGTAAATCAAACCGATCTCATTATTTCAGCAAATCTTTTATTCATGCGCTTTTGCAATTGTTACGGTTGTGGTAGTATAAATTGTTTTCTTGGGAATTCAATTCCAAAGCAGAATTTTCGCTTTAGTATTCATTGCATTGCCTATTTTATCGCGCCTGCTTCAAAGTAATATTTTTTTTATACGTGGCAACAGATATTTGATTTCAGGGTTGTTTGTTTTTTGTTTTACTTTCTCGTATACGAAGTATACAAAGAGAAAATATCTCCACTACGAATCTCCACTTAGAAAGTATACGAGAAAGTTTAGGGGAGACCACTCCCTCTGGTTTAAATATATATACTCCTAGAAAATATGTTAATAATAAGGTATAATTGCCTACTTCTTTTGAATGTTAATTAACGCAATACATAACTTTTAGTTACGATAAATTTCTTAATATTTAATACTGAATATTTATTTGTATAGTTTCTTAAGGAACTTCAAAAAAGTTGGCTAGATTAAGAACTGATTATAATTTTTTTTAAACTATTTAAAAACGCAAATAACTATTGCCTAGTGTATTATTAATCTCTGTATAATGTTTTTCCTATATTTAAACCCCTCTCTTATATATAAGCCCTTTTTTTATATATGATTATTATTAAACATCCCAATTAGGTAAATTTTACTCCTTTAGTACCTGAAATGCTATACTTTAAACTCGAGTAGAAAATCTATTTTAATTTTATAATTTACTTTAAAAAAGAAAACTTGCATATTTCAAAATTCATAATAATTATAAAATCAAAATATGTACTTCAAAGCTGCGATTTCATTAAAATAAAAGTGGGAGGAAAGAATTTAGAAAAGAATTTATTGAGACATATTTAGCCAAATCTAGAGACCTTTCTAACGCGGGAATGTTCACTGACCACAAACGGCAGCCCTTCCCCTCACTCCATTGTAAAATGAATGCCTCAACAATATTACATGGAGTGACAATGGGCATACTGGTCATTCTAGTGGGGGAAAGAAATGTTCTCCTCGGTTGAAAAAAGCAGCCGAATGAGAGAGATATTTCCTCTCGATATGTGCCGAGTTCTAGAGGTTAAACTTGTATACCAAAAATTCTTGACTGTTTGAAAAAAGTACAAACTCAAAATTTCCTCTTAAATAGTTTTTATCAAATCTATTAATTTCAATGTACCGAGATTCAACTAATGAAATTATTTTTGATATTGAAATCTAGAGTTAAGAACAAAAAATTATAATTATTTTTAATTATAATTATTATGAATTCTTTTTACTAGCAACTCTTTTACTTCTCAAGCAATATCAAAATAATCATTGATCAAACCAACTATTCTACTGGTTACTTTGTAAACAACCTCAGAAATCTATAAGATTATGGATCCGAAACAGCGATTCTGAATCGGAATCAGTAAATCCGATTCCGATTCATGAATACGAACCCGCGAATTCGTTCCTTTTAGCGTATCCGTTCTTTTTGGTCGGAATCAGATCCATTCGTTCCTTTTGCGGATCCGGATCCGCAGATTCGTTCCGGAGTGAACGGCACATCACTACTGACTGACCATTTCTCTGCTCGCAACGGATTTTAGAGTACCATGCTATCGAAGAAGCAATTTGGATTTTATTGATAACTTTCTTCAAATGTAAGTAAAATTTTATTGAATCTCCATTTAATTCTAGCTTGATTTTCAGAAAGATATTAAGTCGCGCGTTAAATTATGGTTCGATTAGATTAATTATATGTTGTATTTTAGTAAACGTTGAGTTAAAAAAAGCACATGCTAACAGTGACATGTAAAAATAAAAATATTTTGCATCTTTCGTCATTTTTTTTCTCCCGTTCTTAAGCTTGACTGTCTTCTCCAGATAAGAAAAATAAAATCTTATAACTTCTCCAGTGGCGTAATTATTTGGAGGGAAAAGGGTATAGATACAGTTACCACACGTCTGAATTTCGTCCGGGCAGTCCGGATTTCACTCTCAAGTCCAGAATAGTGTCCGGATTTACGCTAGTGCATGCGGAGAGAGGAATTTGATTGCAATTGAGAAAATCTGACGTATTCGGTGAAGCAGATGTCATTCCTCCAATGAAAGAGACATTTTACCATTTCAGTTCGATAATGCACCCCGTACCGTACACTTTGGTTGTGCCCCGGTGGAATTAGCCCGCTGGACATGGCGGCCCTGATTAATGATTCACCAAAACTTTCTGAATAGGGCCACGAGCTAGCGTTCTACAACGAATGTAATTGAATTTATTCAAATTAAAATCAATTAATTATTTTTTAAACAAATTATTAAAAAAACATGTTTTTGTTGAATTACGATAACATGATTTGTTGTAATAGATATAAGAAAGCTTTGCGAATATAAATTACTAGCGGATGTTCACGATAAAATAAAATAAGATTTTGCAAATGTTCAGATGCGAAATAAGAGTATATCTTCGGTTTGAATGCAGTGGACATAAAAATAATTACTGGGAATTCATTTTTTGTTGAATTTCAATTTTTTTTTTTTTTTTTTTAAAAGCATCGAGAAGACTATTTTTATCCCTTACAGTAATTTTGATTGTCTGAAATAAAACGATTTAACTCTTTTCTACACAATCATTAAAATAATAATGAAAATGTTGATTTAAATCTGTTTTTTTTATTAAGCATGCCATTTGATACCATTGCATGTTTCTTTCTTCTGTACTAGTAAGTCTTTTAAGAGGAATGTTTTATAGAAATTACGAGTAACTTGCTTATTGAAGAAAAGTTTTTTTTTTTTTTTTGAGAATAAATTATTAGTATTCTAATTATAACCTTAAACGGAGATAAATACTGTTTTTATGTTACGTTTATTAAAATTTTGCAAGTGAAAGCTTAATTAGCTGATATTAAATTTGTAGTCTTGAACTGTATGTTTTATACGGCAATTATAAATATAGCTAGAGATATTTTGAAAGAATTAGCAGGGAAAAAAAGGAAAGGTAGTTTCTGAAACCTTCCTCTTCGTAATTTTTCTAATAACCTTTTTGTAATTTTATGTCCTGTTGTTTTATAATTTAAAAGATGTCCGATCCTATAAATAAACAATATTGAGAGTGATTGATAGAAAAGTTTTGTAAATTATTAACCGTTTTGTCTGAAATCAATTCTGAATTATAATTTTGAATTTTTTCATAATCAAACTACTGAAACCATTATTCTTGAATGATCAGTAATCTCAGTTTCCTAATAATGTTTTGTTTTTTCAGTTTATCATAATATTTTTTGCCATTATCAAATAGGCAATGTAGGCAACTGCCTATAGACCCTGTAACTTTTGGGGGCCCGTGTATTTTTTTCAAGCATCTTTAGGTTAATTTAATTTTGTGCTTTCATTTGATTAACAGTTACATTGTACTCAAACAGAGTCTAATTAAAATCAAGTATCGTTTAAATTCCAGAATACTATACTTCGGATTTATTTCGTGCTTTGAAATCGACTTGCCGAACAGTGTGGTGCAATTTTTTTTACAGTCAAGTAATTAAGTCAAGTTTTATTTACAAGTCAAGAACGCTCTAAGACTTTCTCTGCTATCATAAATGCAAGAGAAAAAGGAGTGTCCTTGACTCAGCAAGGGGATGGTCGAGAAGTCTGCGTATTTGGTTTCCTGTAAGTAGGAATGAGATAATATACTACCCGGGAGGGGGGAGCCTGGAAAGTGAGCAATTCTTGAACAAAATAGCTAGTATTACACTTATATTACAAACTTATGCGGCTGACATTTTATTTTACCCGCAGGCTCCTAGCGTGTCCGAAGAATCTTTCTCTGCAAGAAGTATGGGGTTCTTGCTAGAGAGGGCACAATTACATTTTTTTGCAGCTCATTTTACTATTCTGTCTCCTTCGAAACTCTAAAGCCCTGACAAGGGAGATAAATAGATCATGCAATTTGTCAGATAAAGGCACGAAGGAAAAGGGGTGTTGTGTGTTTCGGGGGAGATGTGCTATGACCGGTTTGGACAGCCCTCTCTGGTGCTTCTTTAATGATAAATAATTGAGAGGAAATTGTGACATTTCTGTTTTTATTCACACCAGAGAAACAGGACGCACAAAGGAATCAGGAATGCATTTTCGTACTTTTAAAAATAGCTCAAATTATTGTTTCTTTATTTTTAAATTGCTTTTGTCGTATTAAATACTAGCTTCATTCAGCGACCGAATGATTCGTCCATTTTATTAACTGTATATTAATTATGCCAACTTACTAAATACGTCAAATTATTTAATTTTTGGTAAGCTGAAAGCATTAATTGTTTCAAAAGAATAAGTTAGTAATACAAGGGAAAGAAAAAGAGTGATCAGGAAATTTATCAATACTTGAAACTAAATTTTGAGGCAATGTGTTTTGCATCTAATCAAATTAATGATTTAGATCTTTACATTCAATTGTTAAAAAGTACTAGGCTGGCTGTTTAAAATCATGAAATTGAAAGAAGATTAATTTTCGTTTTGATCATGCAAGAGATTGTTTATTCAGAGTAAAATTACAATTATTACACGTTATTTAACTAATTATAAAGAGATTGTTTAACCTAATTATAAGAAATAGACAAATCTCATAATTTCCAGAGAGGATTATCCAGTTTTAAGTAAGGAAATAGATTTAAGTTCATAGCTAAAATTTAAAATCAAAATAATAAAGTAACTCTATCCAATGAGTAAATTTAGTTGAAGTAACAAAAAATTAAATTTTTAAAAAAATTAGCAGAGCAAGGAAAATTGACTATATTTTATTATAACAAAAGAAGGTTTTACATTACTATACTCAAAACAAAATAAGTTTTATATCTCGTTTTTTAACGTAAGAGAAACATTAGATTTAAATATCTGATGAATCAATGAAATTGATTCGACTTTCATTACAGAATTGCAAATTATTGTTAAAAATTAAGCATAACTTTTTAAAATGATTTTCAAATTTAAGGAGAAAAATTGTCCGACAAATAAACTGGTGCATTAGATTTGAAAGATATATTTTTGAAATACATAATAGTGCATACAAGTTTTTCGTGTCATAATATTTTTTGCATTTATCGTTGAAATATACCATATTCTTGCTTAATTTTTAATTAATTAAAATTTTAGGAAAACTCTCTGAGGTGCACATTCCCATCCTTCATATTATATTTGTACCAAATTTGGTCTTGTTTTTTAAGTTTTACCAAAAAAAGTCTAGGCTCAACTGTCTGTTTTGTGGAACGCAAAAAGACAGTCAAATACACTATATGGCCAAAAGTATCCGGACACATTCAGATTTTCACATTTTTTAGAATTTCACCGGAAAGGATTAATTGACTGCCCTTAAACTTCGACCATGTGAAGAATAGACTGTAAATCACATTTTACATTGGATATTCGGTCCTGAGAGCAATTAGAGGACCATCTACAAACTGATGAAGACAAAAACTTTTTTGGCCCACCCCGTTTCACAGAATACTGATTACAAGATGAAACTTTCAGAATTATGTTTAATGTGCATAATATTTACAGGAATTTTCGTAAACTCGGCAGAAATATTTGGGAAGATATCAAGGTTTTCTTAAAAAATCACAAATTTTCCGGCCTGTTTTTTGCTTATAACATGCAGAGTTTTCTGTTATATTATACGAAACTTACAGAAAAAAATGACAATATGTCAGAGAAGTATTTTGTAAAAATTTGGAAAAAATATTTTCAATATTAGAGACAATATGAGCATTTTTAGTAAATAATGTTTTACTGCGATGCGCAAAACATAGTATAATATTTCTTTCACAACTTTAAAGCCAAGTATATAGGGCAACTTATATAAAAAAATTCAGTTCAATATCATTAGTATTCAGAAAGATATCGGCATTATAAAGAGCAGAATTTTAGCTCCTATCGAAGAGAAACTAAAAGATGAGGGGTTGTACACAAATTAATATTTTTTAAACTTATATCTTTGAATAGTTATATTGAATTGTATAGTGGTTGGAATTTGCTGAATAACCATGAACACTTATCAATTACGTGCATAACTTAAATTCCAGCTAATTAGGCACTATAAATAACAAAAATTTTATTACTTTAATTATATTATCGTATCTACATGATTATTAAGAAGTTACATAGTGTTAAAATTTTACGCCCAAACGATATTTTTAAATATATTTCGTTTATGGCCAAACGTTTTTTCATCTAATTAATTTCTTTTCTTAAAATATTTTAATAATTCTACAAATATATATAGTTTTTTATTCGTTACAAATACTACAAGTGTTCATGTGTATTTCGGAAATTTCTGACCACTATACAATTCAATACGAAGGAAAATATATACAGGCGGAGAAATTTGGGATTTTTAAAGAAAACTATTATATCTTCCAAAATATTTGTGCTGAGTTTACGAAAATTCCTGTAAATATTATGCACATTAAACATAAACATTTCTGAAAGTTTCATCATGTTGTCTGTATTCTATGAAGCGGGGTGGGCCAAAAATGATTTTTGTCTACATGTATTTGTAGATGGTAACCTAATTACTCTCAGAACCGAATCTTCAATTTAAAATGTGAGTTAAAGTCTATTCTTCACATGGTCGAAGTTTAAGGGCAGTCAATTAATCCTTTCCGGAGAAATTCTAAAAAATGTGGAAATCTGAAAGTGTACAGATACTTTTGGCCATATAGTGTACTCATACATGCGCTTTTATTGACTGAACTAAGCGAACTCTCTGTTTTAACTTGACCTTTCAATATTCCGTTTATCTGTAAATTCGTTTGTTATCCAGTCACGACTAAACGCGTTGTTCGACTTTCTTCGAAGTTGGCATGAAGGTTCCTTGAAATCATAAAATACGACGTATATAGAAAAAAATTTATTTTATTTCAACCACTTTTTGGGGTGAGTACAAATTAGTACTTTAAACTTTCGTTTTTTTCCTTCCATTGATTCATATCTTAATACTATCTCTGCTGAGTTTATTTAAAATAATTAAATTTTTTAGCTACTGCAAAAAATTTGCGGCCCTTCTTTTTAATTATTTTATTTGATAGTCTGAACAAACCAGCTTAATTTTTCTTTTGCAAATAAAAGCATAAACTTTTTTGAATCAGTTATGTTGAAAAAACACTTAGTGTGATTTTTAAAGTCTTAAACACTATATAAATCTAAATGTAAACTAAATATAATATTAATTTTTGAAACTATATTAATATGGTGTAATTATTTCTAAATCGTTCACAAACTAAAATATTGTGTATGATTTCAGTTCAGTTTGACCCACGAGGCTTGAAAGATTGTCTACCCCTGGCCTAGGCCATAATTTCTGTGGCTGCATATATAATTGGTATATAATAATGCCTTATAAAAATTCATCAAACAAGGAAACGCACTTCCTTATTTAAATATATATTTTTTTATTTAAGATACTTAAAAATAAAATGCTTAAAGATCAAATTAAATATTAGAACTAACTAAAAAAAATGCAGTTTATTCTATTTTTAATTGCTGTAATTTTGATTTACTAAGCATAAATAAAAATTGTACAGTTCGTTTCAATATTCCGAGACTTACACTTTTGGACGATTTTACTCCGAAAAGGGGTGTCAGGCAATGAGTAAGATGAGCGCGTTTCTGGTATTCTTTGTTAGATCACGCTAAGTAAAATGTAAACATCTCTCCCTCCATTATCCATTTTCCTCCTATTTTGGTGGAAATAACTCCGACTGGCGCATGCGCAAAAGCGCGGAGGGTTTCGGAATCCGAGAACATACAATATCCTCTTTGCATTCTGAAGTTGCTAGTGTTATGAAAAAGGGTCGTTGGTAGTCAGTTAATACAATTTTTATGCTGTATTTGACTACCTAAATAATTATATATTAATAACTAATAATTAATTACATAATAAACAATTAATATTATAATTAATTATTAGTTATTAATATATAGTAAATAACATAATAAAATTTAAAATCAATTTTAATATAATTAATTAATTAAACTTTAAGTAATGTGAATTAAAATTTTTTAATTACATTTATTTTAAATGCTAATGAGCTACCGGCTTTGATGCAAGTTAGCTGGGAATCGGGCTGTCAAAAATTATTTCCAATTGGGCCCCACATTTGCAAAGGCAGGGACTGCTTTCTGCAATCCCACTCAGTTCCCATCATTTCTGATATGTTACAAATAGAAAGAGTTTCGTTCAAATGCCTTGAATCTTGTTGTTGAACCGATTGTTCGTTTCCTCTCCGTTTTTCGTATTATAATCATTTTAAAAGAGAACACTAAGTTTTAAGAAAACTAATTATTAGTCTAGACTCTAGAGTAATATAGAGCTTTATTATTACCATGTTTTTATTAACTCGCTTTCTTGTCTGTCTGTCTGTTCGGTACAAATTTTGCAATCGATTTTAAACTAACTTCCCGATGAGCTGGAGACTTGAAACTTTAAACATAGCTCAGAACTAGATGACAATGAAATATCAACTCGCTTTCTTGTATGTTTGTATGTTAATTTTTTATTTAATATTTTGTGTTGTACCGACCCAGAGCTTGGATAGATGGCGCTGTCCAAGCATCACTCGTGAATAGTGCAGTTTAGGCAGAGAGGGAATCTTGAGTTTGGAAAGTGGATTCCAAGAAATTCAGCAGCGAGCAGTGGGGAAACATCGAAAAGTGGGTTGAAGTTCGGAGGGAGAATACCCACAGACCAGAGTGACAATCATTTGTTTGCCATGAAATTCCAGAGGGGGGAGGGAAGTAAAATGCTGCGCGGTAGCCAGTTGTTTTCATGAAGGTCTCTGCGTCGAGTAACTTGATTTTTTAGGAAAATAACAATTAAACAGATTGATATATTATTGGTAGGTAGGTATAATAATTTTCTATTTATGATCAGGGGAAGAGAAACTGAAATAAACCTGAAATTTGCCACATGCCTCAGTCATAATCTCATCAAGATGTTTAAAATCGATTGCAAAATTTCACACACACAAGACTAGAGAGCAGAAAATAATTATTTAAATAAAAAAAATTAATAAACCACGTTTTTAAAACGGATTAAAAAGTATAAAATAATTTCTTCTAGCCCTATACAGATTTAAAACGAAAAACGTGGGGCGCATGCAATATTTAATAGTAAAGAGTGTAGGGAGTAGCTGACGTTGAGAAAACACACAATAATATTGCTAGTGACTTAAATAAACTATTTATGCATCAATTATCTATTGCTTCAGCCCCACGTTTTCCGTTTTAAATCTGTATGGGGTAATGGGGCTAGAAGAAATTATTTTATACATTTTAGTCCGTTTTAAAAACGTGGTTTATTAAAAAAAATTTATTTAAATAATTTTCTGATTTATTTTCGCGATATTTTTCTCCTAGCCAATACATATGTTAAAGTGTCATGAATCCCGAAAAGAATTAGAATGACATTAATTGGCTCGCTTTAGAATTTTTCTGGGTTTTTTTTCCGACACAGCATGCTTCAGTTTTTGCTTTTTTGATTGGCATGAAAAGTTTTATGTGTTCTATATTAAGAATTTTTAAAGTTTAATAACTATTTAAATTATGAAATATTATATTAAATTTGGAAAATGCGCGATCTTTGCGTTTTTTGCAAAGTAATGGGAAGCAAGAATTATTGTGATCTGTCTATTATGTCCAGATATAAGTACGTAGGTCAGTCAAAGAGTTACGTGCACTCCTTCGCAAAAAATCTTGTTAAAGGAGTATTTTGTTGAAGCTTTGTGGCAACACTACAGACATCAAATTTGTTCGACAGATACTGAGATCTTTACTCGCTTGAATGAACGCTTTCTTGCAAACAGACGCGTAACAAAACACGAAGCACATTAACTGAATATTTCACATGGAATTATGCATAAGGTTATGGTCGAGTTTCTCGAATTCCGTAAAGTTTGTGCTCGATGAGTGCCTCGTCTATTGATGGAAGAAGACAAAGCGCAACAATGGTTATTGGTTGGAATTTTTCACGTAAGGCCTAGAAAAACTTGTCACTCCTGCTCGGAGACTATGACGAATGCAGCTCTTTTATGGATCTTTAGTACACGTATATCATTATTGTAAAATTTCGGTCCTGTTCTATTTTCTGAAGCCCCAGTGCAACTAACTTTTCGACTGATCCTCATAAAAAACGGCAAATTTCGTTTAACAATAAAAGGCCTGGATTTGTCCAAGATTTTAATTGAAGAAATAATTTGAAAATAAGCATTTCCGGAGTTCTTTATTAGGTCGCACTAAGTAAAATGTAAACCTAGCTCCTTAAATTTTACAATTCACCCCTATTTGGGTGAAATCAACTCCGCCTGGCGCATGCGCTAAAGCGAGGAGGGTTCCCGCATCTGAGAATGATCAATATCTAAAGATATGTAGAGAAATAATCTGCAGGTTTCTTTTAACAATAAAAGGCATGAATTTAAAATACTCATAATTCAACATTTGTTTCTATGAAATGGAAGCATTTGATATGTACCCAAGCTATTTGAATCTGGAGAATGTGAATTTGCATTTCAAATCGGGAATTGCTATTTGAAAAAAACCAATAAGTAGGAATTTTAATATGGAGGCGATCGACAGACAAAACAAAAATTAGACACAGAAAATCTCGATAATCCAGAGGGATTTGAAATGGTGAATTAAAGATAGCAAAAACTTCGAATAAACCATTACGACCATATAAACGAAACTGAAAGAGTAGGTACCGTGTTTAAACATAACGCTGACCTAATTTATTGCTGCTTCAGACTAGAATGTGAATGTCTGCTTATTTTCTTCAATAGCTAATCGCTGAATGATGCTTCTTAGATTTGATAATAATAGTTATAATTCTTAAAATTTAGCAAAATTAAATAATTAAATTTTAATAAAATAAAATAAAAAACTATAACATATTTTGCATTAAATAGAAAGGCGCATATGCAGCCAAATCTAACAAAATACAAAAACAAATAATAGAAATTTAAATTAAAAGAAAAACAGTGATAAAATGAAAAGTAATGAAAACAATAGACGTTTTTGCGTGCAACCGCAGCAGCAAAAAGTAATTGCTTCAACAGAAATTTTTTAAAAAGTACAACAAGAACTATAGAAAAACCAAAAGTTTTCCAATACTTAGAACAATTTGTTAAGAAATTATTCAAAATGAAAAGGAACTAAAATGGCTCACTCATCAGAAACCACACGCCATTTTTAGTTCAAAAAGGAACAAGATTTTCTGTGGAAAGGAATGACAAAAAGTCAAAATTTATTCCTTCCTGTGGTCTGAATCTTGTCCGGCCACCAATAAATAATTCTTAGATTTGATATTTTTTTAAGTTGACGTTCTCATTGAATTATAAAGATAATCAATAATGTAAATGTCACCCAACACTGTCGGATTCTTATAATATCGCAAAGAAATCCCCGTCCCTGCCTAAGCATCCCGATACTTCTGAAAGACCGACTGCCACGAAAGAAACAACCGGCACTGTGGCCGACGAAAAATAGCCCCGTATCTAGCGGCTCATAAGATGACCCCACGTTTTACCGAGCCCAGTACGACCAGTCATCGGAGATGCGCCCTAAGAGCCACTCCACCATTAGTATATCCCGCCGGGGAGCGAGACTCTGCTTTGTTATATTCTCATCCCCATATCTGAGGTGCCCGCGTAAGTGGGAATATATATTCTTCTAATATGTAACCAAGTTGTTACCACAATCATATTATTCGCGATCGCACCGTATTCGTAAGTCTAAGCATCTACTTCTTTTAAATAATTGGCAAAACCAAAGGACCGGTCTCCAAACCCAAATGACTTTACCGATTTCGTCAAGTTTTATTTCACACGACTTCGGCGACCAGAATATTCGCCATTAATATAATTTCAATTGAATCTCTTATTCGTTATTTTATATTCATGGTTCTCCTCAGAATGTAATTCTAAACAATGGAAATCAATATCATTCAAAGAAAGCCAAAAAACAAAGATAAACTCAGAGGGAATCGAAAGAAACAAACAAGAAATCCATTCTAGTCCATTTTTTTCAAGGGCTAAGGACTTTATTCGGAAATGGATTCAAAATAATTGGGAAATATTTCTGCAAGAAGCGTGCATTAAGCCAAATACAGCTTCTCTTAGCCCGAAATTCCCAAACAAAAAAGGACAAAGGGGATCTGTGCATCTGAAAAGAAATATTTAAAAAAAAAGAGGAAAACCAAACACAAACATAAAAACGCTAATAAAATTTATTTAAAAATATTAGCCATTTGGCTGTTAATAGTAACCATCATAAAAATAAACTAACCCCATGCGCAGAATAAAGAAAACCAGCGGGAGTGGTCTCCCCTAATCTTTGTCGTATACTTCCCAAAAAGGTGTAATTTTCCCTCAAACTAGGGTTTCCATACGTGCCGTATAGTATTTGTCCCGTTTGCTTCCTAAACTCTGAGTCATTATAATTTTAAAATGACCTGCGCCCATTTTTATGATTATTTGTAAAAGGAAAGTGATAACTATTAAAACCAGCGGGAGTGGTCTCCCCTAAACTTTCTTGTATACTTTCTAAGGGGAGATTCGTCAAAATCTCGAGTTCGAATTTTTTGACAATTACAATACTTTCTCTTTGTTTACTTCGTATACGAGAAAGTAAAAATTGCGCAAGTTCTCAATTTTTACGCGCGCTGAGATACCACAACTTTTTATTTTAAGTTTTTGAGAACGAAATCTTACTACAGATATCACGCGATTTCACCATACCTTCCATCTGGAGAATGTCAGAACGAAATTTCGGGTTCGGGGGTTGCCATAATTTCCGAAGCGCGTCCGAAGCTACAATTTCCATCGTAGACAGCCAAGGTCAAAAGCCAGTTATACAAACTTGAGTAAAATAAGAGAAGCGCTCGCAAACACACAGTCGCAATGTGCATTTTGAACCAAATATGCAATTTGAACAACTTTTTTTCAACGGATTGAAATGAAATTTGAGCACAGATCTATAATTAATATTAGCAAACGTCACATCAATTTTTATTTATCTAAGCCAAAGGGTTTAGGAGATATAATTGTTACAAGTATGCGATTATACAGACCGATAGACAGTCAACCCTCTGACGGATTTGGCCAAAAATTTTATACCGGCCTACACTCATGATGATAAAACTGCGTACCAAATTTTATTCATCTAACTATTCACGTTTTTGAGTTATAGTGTTCACATGACCGCGGACAGACAGACTTCCCGCAGACGGATTTTGTCCAAAATTTGACAGAAACCTACAAATTATGTGCAAAGATCACATACCAAATGTCATCCCCGTACCTCTAATAGATTTCGAGTTACCGTGTTCACAGACAAACAGACAGACATAATTCCAAAATTGTGTTTTTCGGAATCAGGGAGGTCTAAAACGTGGAGATTCGTCAAAATCTCAAGTTCGATTTTTTTTTTAACGATTACATTATTTTCTCTTTGTATACTTCGTATACGAGAAAGTAAAAAGTGAAAAAAATACCCTTACGCTATCACAATCCCACGCTAACTTTCCTTTAAAATAAGTAATTAGTAAATTTTTTAAAGAGACACTAGAACCATGGCGCCATCTATATTCTAAACAAACTGTCATAGATATTTAACCCGTCTTCTTTTACTGACCTTGCACCTGTTCTGTTCATTCGCTACATGAATGGAGTCAAGTAAATAGTCCGTGTCATCTAATATCCAATTGAACGCTGTTGGTGCCAGTTTCACTTTCTCATTCCTCATGCAAAATATGCATTTGATTTCACCATTCGAATGGCGCGGTACATTTTACGTCCAGCAGCATATCAGCTGGATTAAAACATACTGATAAAAAGAATTCAAACACATCAGCCATAATCAATACGCTTACTGGTTGATGAGAATATACTGCATACTATTAGGAACCATTTCTCTAGGACGAACGAAAGTTTCAGTTTTAAGGTGGGATAACTGGCTCTTGAATAACCAGCATATTTCGGATACTTTTCCAGTGGACCGCACAATCATCGGAAGTGAATCCGGAATCACAGTTAGTTTCGAATTTTATATTTACATCTATTTCAAGTTGCGGGCTTAACACCCTTATGGGGAGAACGGGTCGGAGTGCATCTGTTTATTAAGCCTCTTTTCAAAGGTTTAAAAATCGTAATACAAAAGAATGACCCCACTTCGTATTTTAACCCTCTCACTCCGAGCAAGGTGGTCTAAAAATTTCCCCTTAACAGCGAGGAAGGCCGGTCTGAGGACAGGTGAGGTTCTGAGATCGCTTAGGAGAAAAGCGCGGTAGGGGGTCCAATTATTCTTGCCAATCACAGCCCATTTCCGTGGGCCTTAAGGGAAGGTTATAGCAGGGGTGGGTAAATGACCACTCAGGTTGGGAGAGTCCAATTCATGTCGTATCATACCAAACATGTCCGGTTTTAAAGGGGCTAGAAGAAAAAAGTCTCCTCAGGATTAAAGAGTTAAGAAAGCTTTCTAGGAATATGAACCAGGTTTTCATTAAAAATAAATTCTTTTCCCGTATTTAAGTTTTAAACAACTTTCTTACTCGACTACAATTCAATTCGTCATTTGATTGCAATCGTTGCTTAGATGTCCGGACTGAAATTTTGTTACGCATTCCATAGAATTAATTGCAATCATGCAATATGGAATCCTATAATTTTAGAAATATATGCATTTTAGAGTTGGTTCCTTATGGCAAAACTACGTCCAACTGCAGTGGCGTAGGGACCGGGAAAGGGAGGGCCCCGGCCGCCACGAAAAAACACCACTGAGTTTAAGCCATTTTTAAAGAAAACGATGATGTCGTAAAAATAATACCTTGTCCTGGACGAAATTTATGCTCGCTACGCCACTAACCATGTTGACAGAATTTTAATGTAAACACAAAACTTTTAATGTCACTTTTTAAAGTCAAATACGATGAGGGAGCAAAAATATATAATATCCCGGGCTCAATTTTTCCAAGCTGAGCCTCTGAAGATGTGGGGGGGGCGAAAAAATCATATTACTCGGGCGCCGCTCACCCATGCTACGCCATTGTCCAACTGGCCTTTGTCCCTAAATTTTAATTCTTTTGAAACTTATGATTACAAATTTATCAGAAAAATTAATAAATGAAAAAAAGAAAATAGAGTCCATTAGGATATTAACTTAGCCTTTAGCAATGGGAGAGAAAGTCGAAAATAATTGTTTAAACAAAGAAATCGATCTAAAATACAGGGCAACAATAAAACGCATTGTACCTAAATATATTTTAAAAATTCATTAAAATTAGAGAAAAACTCTACGTCAGCTTAATTGATATCATTGAAAAGATAATGTTTTGAATTTTCAGGTGTTGTGATAATCATATATGTGCTATAATATTTCCGTAAGTTATCGAAGAAAAATGTCAAGATGCATTTAATTATTAACTATAATTCTAAATTAAATTTCAGAACATTCCTCGGAGGTACACCTTCCCACCCTCCAAAGTCGGTTTATGTTCAATTTCGTAGGTCTAGGTCGTGTAGCCTCCTTATAGAAAGTAAAAACCTACACATTCTCCTTTATTATTAGTAGAGATAAAGGTTTTTAGATTTTTAATTGTATTTTGTTGTAATTGTATTGTATTGTCTTTCGTAAACTCTTAAATATAATCATAATCTTAAAAGTTAGGCTTAAGTACATGAAAAACTTTCAGAAAATTCCTCTGAGGTACACCTTCCCACTCTCCAAAGTAGGTTTGTATTAAATTTCGTAGGTCTAGGTCGTGTAGCCTCCTTGTAGAACGTAAAAACAGACACATTCTCCTTTATTATTAGTAGAGATAAATGTTTTTAGATTTTTAATGTTTGTTGTAATTGTATTGTATTGTATTTCGTAAAACTCTTGGCTATATTCGTAATCTTAAAAGTCAGGCTAAAGTGCATGAAAAACTTTCAGAAAATTCCTCTGAGGTACACCTTCCCACCCTCCAAAGTCGGTTTGTGTTAAATTTCGTAGATCTAGGTCGTGTAGCCTCTTTATAGAACGTAAAAACAGACACATTCTGCTTTATTACTAGTAGAGATAAATGTTTTTTGATTTTTAATTGTATTTTGTTGTAATTGTATTGTATTGTCTTTCGTAAAACTCTTGACTATATTCGTAATCTTAAAAGTCAGGCTTAAGTGCATGAAAAACCTCGTAAGAAGTACTCTATTTTTCTTATTTTATTAATTTTATTCCATTTAGTTATAATATCTTTTTGATCTCAAAATAGGTTTACAAAACAAACCCAAGCACAGCATCAACGAACTTGTCAAAAGAAAAAGGTCTTCCAAGGTGATTGACATTTGATACAGCTGAAGATGATGCACGAAAGCGTACTGGAACACACTCGCCATCTTCCTAGTCTTTCTTTACAAGAGATGAGTCTCGTAAAAACCATTACTACTTTATGCAACAACCGACAGTTACTCGGTTTGATTTTAAAGTGTAATTTCCAGAAAGATTTCCGTTTCAGATTGTGTGCAAGGAACGGACCAGAATGGAAAACCGTTCTAGCAATGGCAGATGAACTGATTTCTCAAATATGCAATTGCGTCTTATTGAAGAAAAGGATGCTGGATTTGCTTTGGCCCGTTTCCTACAGGATAATGTTGTGGAAATCCATATATGCACCGTTCATTAGCAACACATTTCTGCAGCACTTTTATTGGACAGATCGAGGAAGGATTGATAATGCAAGAACTATCAGACACTTAATTGGAAACAAAAACATTTCTGTCAGAAAACGATTCGTTTTGGCATGTAGTGTGTGCTTAAGAGAAGAAATACATAAAATTTGCAGAGAAATGTCGAATGAAGACAAGGTGTATTTTTATACAGAAAATCATAAACAAATTTTTCCACTACTTCTGTTTTGGGCACATACTATGGAAGGATCAGGTAATGTTCTTGAACAATACATGGATGGTGCGGGTGAATGTGCAATAGAACTCGGATTATTGGAAGCAATTAAACATCTTTTTGCCATATCCACAGAAGATCAAAGAAGGAGCATGGCAGATTCGTGCATATTGGAATTAGATAAAAAAATTAACAGAAAGTGACTGTCTTGAAGAAGACGAAAATGATATCTGTTATTTCGTATTCTTCGAAGTAATTTATGAAGAACGAAAAGACGTATTCAATTCCTTTATTGCGTTAGTATTGTCCCTTTTACTTCATGCATCTCAATACAAACTTTGCCTAATTTATTGGCAGAGAGACTTCAATCTGTTACTGCGTATGATACTGCAATATATCTCTCTATGATATTTTACCCTTACCACTTAGAAGTTGCGCAGGATGACGATTGCCGAAAGCTTTTTATAGACGTTTGGAGAATGATTCCCACTTCAGTAAGAAGATCTATTCCAGAAACAGTCTCTACAGTGGAATTCCTATGTGTCCTCATCAAAGATAATTTTCCATTTCTTTTTGAAAGAAAAGCGTTTGAAAAAATTTCTGAGTTAACTTCATTAGACTTAACATCCAGCACTTCTGTAAAACAATTCGATTTTCGTCAAGGCAAATGGAAGTTTTTGCATTTCTTCATTGAAGAAGAAGTAACAACAATTCATCTCTTGGAGAAACAAAAAACTTATATTTTTTATATCTTGAATGAAAGACAATCCAATAAAACCTCCTGGAATAGAGTTTTAAGATTTCTTCGTAAAGTTGGAAGTAAAATTGCCCATCAAAAAGAATAAAATAACAATGTTAATCTGAATATATTTTCCTTTTGTTAACTAAGCATTCTACACACAATATTGAAAAAAGACATTTTTGAATTCTCCAAAAATAAAGCTATTTTTTGAATATTGAATGTTATTTTGTCTTCTTATCTTCCTTGAAAATATAAGAAATGAGCCAAATTCTGAAAACAGAAAATATATTTTCAGATTTTAATGAAAGAATAAAAACAAATAAATGAATACAAGCATAATTAATTTTACTTCGGAATTGCTTATCCTGCCGTTGATGGTGATAAAATCTGATAAAGAACGGTTAATATTTAAACAAGTGTACTTATAATGTGTTTATATTTTTTGAGGCTTTTGAGTCATTCTATAATGATATGTGATGTGTAACAGCTTGCAGTTAAGTTTAAAGAACATTCACAGCTAAGTTGATTTTAACTTAATTTATTGAGATTTACATCTGGGTTAAAATGCATAACTTTATAAATAAAATATCTTGATTAAGATAAAAAAAATAAAGTAAGCCCAAAGGCGGGGTATCTCATTCACTGGCTAAAAGAAACAGCGAGCTTCGCCCAATTGTCCAGTTTGGACCTCCGGAGAATAGGACTAATTAGTTTGGCTGTCGGGATTTCGTCTCATCATCTCCTTGTCCAGGTCCGCAATTTATATTGCAGCCAAGTCTCTTGTACATACCATTCCCATTGGAATCACACTGGTCTTCACAAAGATATCTGGAGGGAAATCTGCTCGATATTATGCTCAAGATTGCCACATTCCAAGCCATATGTAAGTTGAAAAGACAACACCGCGCACAAAAGTTTTATATTGAAAGACAGTCGCCTCTATCAAAGATAAGGGAAATTCACTTTCCCCTTCAAAAACCACAATAACAGTTGGCATTGTCCGAATTGTAAGAAAACTCCCATCTCCCCAAACACATCTGGGCGAGACACTCTAACGAAGAAAGCACGCGCCTCGGGTGTGAAATCAATCACACGTATCGAAAGGTGGTCGAAATTTCAGAGTGACATTCCCGGAGGGCTATCGTCTTTTGCTTGAAGGGACATATGGGACGGTCCCGTATCGATAGAGTTAAATTAAAAAGCATTGACAAGTATTTATATAAATAAACACAAAGATAACTTCAGTTTATTGTCCAGAGTGTCCATTTTAAAATTAAAGAACTCGACAGTGGAGATTAATAGAATAGTGGAACCAATGGTATGTTTCCTTTGAAAGTCGTAAAAATCTGATGTAATTGTTTCAGAATTAGTCACAAGTTTTGGCAACAAGCCACTCTGTAGTCGTAGTACGAAGTCTGAGAAAGAGTTCTTTTTGAAGCAACCGAAGCAATCACATCACAATCGATTCAATAGTTTCACTTTTTTGCAGCACAGAGATGTCACATACCAAAAATGAAATTTTTACTCGCTCTCTGAAGTGTATCAACAAAAACGCAGGCACATGCTCCATAGGTCAAGTCTTCAAGTTCTTGTAGTGTTGCAGGATTGTTCCGGAAAGCAGTGTGCTTCCATGTTTCCCACAAGAAGCAATCGCGTGGAGTGATATCAGATGAATATGAAGCCCAATCAATACCTGTTCCAGTAAATGTGATTAGTTAAAAGCAATGACTTTTTCTGGAGGTTTCAAGTTAAGTGCCATTACTTCCGTTGGCACACTTCAGTAGTGTTTCTTAAACATCGATAGACTATCAAAACTATCGAAGCAAAGTCAATAGTATCGATATTTTTCTCCCGGGCAATACTATCGATAAGTACATTTTCAGTCGATAATTTCAAAACTATTTATTGAAACAATCGACTGGAACTATCGATAGTTTCTAAACTATCGACTGGAACTATCGATAGTTTCTAAACTATCGACTGGAACTATCGATAGTTTCTAAACTATCGACTGGAAGAACACCTATTGATAGTTTCTAAACTATAGACTGGAAGAACACCTATCGATAGTTTCTAAACTATCGACTGGAAGAACACCTATTGAAGTTTCTAAATTATAGACTGGAAGAACACCTATTGATAGTTTCTAAACTATCGACTGGAAGAACACCTATTGATAGTTTTTAAACTATAGACTGGAAGAACACCTATCGATAGTTTCTAAACCATAGACTGGAAGAACACCTATAGATAGTTTCTAAAACTATCGACTGGAAGAACACCTGTTGATAGTTTCTAAACTATAGACTGGAAGAACACCTATTGATAGTTTCTAAACTATATACTGGAAGAACACCTGTCGATAGTTTAGGAAAACTATAGACTGCATTATCGATAGTTGAACTATCGATGTTTAAGGTACACTACACTACTGACCATCCAATCTTTGAAACAGTGGATCGACTTAAAACGGTTTATGCCATGACGTTCAGCCGGGTTCACATTCCAATAATGTTTGTTATTTTGATAGCAAATGTGGGAGAGCTGCAAGCATATGCCATGCTCTTCAGACGAACCTCCTAAATTCAGAAGACCTCAGCGCCGATTTGTGACGTCCCCAACAGTTGAATTTTCTTGGCGTGGGATTGGCTTGCGAGATAGGATATCGAGCGTGTTGCCTAGCGACATCCGGAACGTTCTGACTTGAAATCGTGAAATTATGAATTGCCAATGCTGAAATAAAGCAAATTTTACAGATGAATATTTTTTTATTTTTGAATAAACATAAGCATTATGCATACTGCACCTCAAAGCATGATTATAATAAAGATGTGAAAGTATGATTTTTTTTAAAAAAAATTAATTTCATTTCGTAACATCGAAGCAAAATCATGACAATGATAAATCTAAACTTACTAGCAGTACGCGCACGGCGTTGCCCGTGGAATCAGGACAGAAACTGAAATAAAAAACCCGCCCATAATGACACGAAAAAGTTTTGAAAACAAAATCAAAACAACAGATACAAATTATTGATTTTTCTTCGCGATAATAACATTTGACAGTACAGAGTAAAAAATAAACCGATATTGTCGAAAAAAAATTTTTAGGATTTAAAAGATCGATTCCTATAAACCAGGTAAAATGTTAAAGAATGAAAACCGAATGAAATCTTAAACGATTTCAAATGGAAGAATACGCCTCGAAAGATACAAACATAATTTCTGTACTATTTAAATATATCCAAAATGAATCAAAGAAGAAAAGAAAAAGAGAGATTAAATTTTCCACTTCAAGTTTAAACTTTGAAGCCAGATTATGTAAATAGATCCTAGAAATCAATTTCATTTTTTCTAGTTTTCTCTAACTAAAGATATAGTCGGAACGTTCTGGTATTGTTTGAAGGAAAGAAGTAAATCACGGCTGTTTTTTTCCGCCAGATGGCGTAGCCAGGGTGAAAACGTGCGAAAGGGATTGCTTCTTCACTCTCTGCATTTGAGAAAAATTCTCTGATCCCATCAAGAAAAAAATTAATTTAAAATCGAAGAAATAAAATATTTTAACCGTTCTTGTTTTAAATTAGAGAACAATAATTGATTTACTACCAAAAAAATTTTGAAAATTATATCTTTATTAGAACATCGGATGCAAGAGTTTTAAGGATTCCAAAAAATTTTATTTTTCAAAAAAAGACTATTTTTTAAAAAATTCCCAAATTTCAGTAAATTACGTTAGAAATTCGAAACTAATTTCATTAGAACGGAAATCGTGTGCTCTTTCCAATCGTTTATCTATTTGTTTCGTACAATTATTAGAAACCATTCTATTGAGTAATTAGTGCAAAAAATCAACCAAAACAATACAAAACATTAAATAAAAAACTTTCTAGATTAAATTTTAAAATTTTGGCTTCGAGGTGCATTCAGTCACCATTACTGCTACCTGTGTGCCAAATTTCATAGCTGTAAGTGCGATAGATTCGTCTGGACATCGCACACACACATACACACACAAAAACTTTGCCTTTTTTAAGTATAGATAAAAGGAAATGTCTGGAAATTCTGGGCTTTTTATTATAATGATTTTCACGTTGAAATTTTTTAATATTGGATTGGATTAACGTACTCTGTACTGTTTTCCTACCGTTCAAATGCCATTATCGCGAAAAAAATAAGCGGGAAAATCAAATAATGTGTATCTTTGTTCTGATTTTGTTTTCAAAACTTTTTCGTGTCATTGGGGGCGGTTTTTTTTCCATTTTGTTGAAGTCCTGATTCCACGGGCAACGCCGTGTGCGTGCTGATAGTTATTAATATATCCATGAGACAATTATCTCTTTCCAGAAGTTCTGTGCTCGTGAAAGGTTTTTACCCTTTGCGGTCGATGCCGCATATTTATGCATACTACTATGGTTTGGATTGAGGTCGCTTTTCATTGGCTCTCAGCGTCACATGACTTCGCTTGCTTCTGAATGATGTCATAGGAGCGCGGTTAGTTTGGATTTCGATTTTTGTCTTAGCTATTGTATCATGGAAAAAAAACCAAAATTATCGTTTAATTACGATTATTTGGATATTTCTAAAGGAAATGATGAATTCAAGATAAAGATAATTTTGGTTTCTCCATAATACAATAGCCAAGACAAAAATCGAAATCCAAACTAACCGCGCTCCTACGACATCATTCAGAAGCAAGCGAAGTCACGTGACGCTGAGAGCCAATGGAAAGCGACCTCAATCCAAACCATAGTAGGATCCGTAAATATGCGTCGATGATGTCCTTCGGCATGATGTCCTTCATGATTGCTGGAGTCCGAGGCTAGAGATACTGAAAGAGAACTATCTTCCCGATACCGCATTCAAATGTTTGGATCAACTTACAGATAACAATGTTTATCTATCTCTTCGGAGAGGCTAACAAGGCTTTTTTGCAAAATATCACACTTTGGAAAATTACAGAAATTAAAAATTTATGTTCTTATGCATTATAAGTACTATTAAACACAACACAGTTCAACAAATTCTGTGTGTTTTAATGCATATATATTGACTTTAAATCCCGTACGGATAAGTAACTGCGAAACGCTAAATTTGCTCCGACCTGATGGAACTACCATCAGCGAAATATGCCGGCCGCAAAAGGTGAAATATTATATTGCTTTAACACTGAGTTTTTTGCACTCTTCATTCACTGCTACTCAGTAGGCTTTCGGATTTGCATAATTTTCACATTTAACACGAACTTGGAGAAACAAAAATCTATAATTTTTTTTTTCATTTTAATCACTTATGTTTTGTGTTTTCCGCCATTACCAATATTGTTCACGGACCCCTAATTGGTCCGTCAGTTTCCTCTAACTGGTTCGTCACGTACCCCTACTGGTTTGTCACGTACCGCTAACTGGTTCGTCACGTACCCCTAACTGGTTCGTCACGTTCCCCTTACTGGTTCGTCACGTATCCCTAACTGGTTCGTCACGTCCCCCTTACTGGGTAGTCACGTACCCCTAATTGGTCCTCCGCGTACCCCCATTAGTAAGCGTACCTCAGGTTGGGAATTTCTGATTTGATGTATAGTACACTCACTTCCAAAAGTTAAGCACAATTCTTAAGATGGGACAAATTTGGATTTAATATGAATACTATGGTTCGCAATCAGTTGCGGAGAATCGTGGGACATACTATCGTCGTAACTCACATTTTACAGTGAAGATTCGGTCACGAGAGCAATTAGGGTGGCCACCAGAAAGGGATGAAGGCGAAAATAGAGTTTGACCCATCTTGTTTCACAGAAAGCTGATAACGAGATGTGACTTTTATCAATGGTTATGTTTAATGTGCATAATATTTACATGCATTTTCGTAAACGCAGCACAAATATTGGTGAAGATATAAAGGTTTTTTTTTAATCCCAAATTTTCCCGCATTTTTTTGCTTATAATATGCAGAGTTTTCCACCAAATTGTGCGAAACTTACTTAATTCTTGGCAATATGTAAAAGAAGTATTGTATTAAAATTTGAATAAAAACATTTCAATATTACAGTAAATATAGGCATTTGTAATAAATAATTTTTTACTGCGCATGTGCGAAATGTAGCATAATTTTTATTACATCTTCAGAGCCAGATATATGGAGCAACTCATATAAAAATTCCAAGTTCAATACCATTAGTATTCAGAAAGATATAGGCATTGCAAGAGCTGAATTGCTTTTATTCTCCAAGAGAAACAAAAAGATGAAGGTTTTTTATCTTCTCTTAGAGTGTACCGAAATTCCTCAAGTTGCCAGTTCGCATTACTTAATTCTAACTTTTGTTTGGCACAGCATAGCCGAAACCGGCTTTTGTGCCATTAAACGGAAACTTCCATTCCATTCCGCACATGCGCAGTAAAAAATTATTTACTACAAATGCTCATATTTACTGTAATATTGAAATGTTTTTATTCAAATTTTAATGCAATGCTTCTTTTACATATTGCCAGGAATTATGTAAGTTTCGCACAATTTGGTGGAAAACTCTGCATGTTATAAGCAAAAAACATGCGGGAAAATTTGGGATTTTTTAAGAAAACCTTTATATCTTCACCAATATTTGTGCTGCGTTTACGAAAATGCATGTAAATATTATGTACATTAAACATAACCATTGATAAAAGTTGCATCTCGTTATCAGCTTTCTGTGAAACAAGATGGGTCAAACTCTATTTTCGCTTTCATCTCTTTCCTGAGGCCACCCTAATTGCCCTCGTGACCGAATCTTAACTGTAAAATGTGAGTTACGACGATAGTATGTCCCACGTTTCTCCGCAACTGATTGCGAACCATAGTATTCATATTAAATCCAAATTTTTCCCATCTTAAGAGTTGTGGTTAACTTTTGGAAGTGACTGTATTAGCTCAGGGGCAGGCAATCTTTTTTTCGTCAAGAGCCAGTTTTAGAATAATATTTACAAAAATACTACTTTTGGAGCCACAAGTCATTATCTTGCTTTAATAAAAAAAATGTAATTCAAGTATTTATTATGTATATTACAATGCTCAATATATTTCATTTGCATGAATAAAAAAATTAAAATGTAAACTTCACAAAAAATAAGAACAATGCACAGTTTGGAATGAGATTTTGGTTGCTGGATTTCTCGAGAGAGTTTATCAAAATTCGGCCAATGGTGCATTACTTTCCTTTTCAAACAAGAAGGCAAATTCGCATCCTTCAGCTAGAGCTGGTGGTAAAGTCCGAACCCAGGGCCATAGGGATGCAGGCTCGAAACCCGATTCCACCGAGGAACCGCCGTGTAAGCGGGCCTGGTGCACGCCAAATCCGTTGGTGTGGTGGTAAGTTTGGAGAGGGGTTGCCAGCTCAGGTGTCGTCCTCGTCATCTGACCGCTGTTCAAAATTACGAGGTCCGTCCCAAAATAGCCCTCGCGTTGCTGCGAAAACGGGACGTAAATATAACTAAACTATCAGCTGGTTTTCAGCCTTTCAGCATGCGCACATATGTAGGGGAAACTTATATCGCGCATCGCATTATATATTTATATTATTCTTTTATAAATTTAAATGCAGTTTTTATTTATATAATTTTTGTTTAGGATAAAGCTAATAAATACAGATTACATAAGTAAAAGATGCATTGATTTTTGTTGAAGAACGCGATATAAATATGCAATACGATGCACGATGCAAGTATTTCCTACATAAGCACCCCAGGTAGAATGTTAATAAAATTCAAGTTGGAAAGCGCATGTAAGTGTAAATATGTTACTGTGAAAGACCGAAACGGAGAATGCCGACTTTCACCGGTGAAAGTCGACATTCTCCAAATGTGAATGTTGACATTCACCGGTGAAAGTCGACATTCACCAGATTTCGGTCTTTCACGGTAACAAATATACAAACAGTTTTCATGAGATATTGTTAGGAATTGTTCTTTCACTTAAATTTCATATTTTATTTTGTTATACGTATAATATTTACAAACCTAAAAAGAGCAACAAATATTGTTTAGCAACGGATTCGGAAACCCTCGCGCCATTTTTATATAATTAATTATATTAAAATTGATTTTAAATTTAATTATGTTATTTATTATATATTAATAAGTAATAATTAATTATAATATTAATTGTTAATTATGTAATCAATTATTAGTTATTAATATATAATTATTTAGGTAGTCAAATACAGCATAAAAATTGTGTGAACTGACTACCAACGACCCTTTTGCATAACACTAGCAACTTCAGAATGCAAATGTTCTCCGATTCCGAAACCCTCCGCGCTTTTGCGCATGCGCCGGGCGGAGTTACTTTCATCCAAATAGGGGTAAATTGAAAGATGGAAGGGTTTAACTGATCGTGATCTAACAAATAACTCCGTAAATGCACTCATATGAATCGTTGCCTGACACCCCTTTCCGGTGTAAAATCGTCCAAAAGTGGTAGTCTCGGAATCCGTTGCTGAACATTAGGCATAAAGACACTCACGTGCGGCTCCGTAGCCGCAATTTGCCGTTTCCTGTATTAGCTTATGGTAGGGTAGACTGTGGCGTGGTCTTGATGGAATCATATGGCTCCTTGTTAAACCCAGTGATTATCCCGATACGAATATGCTTTAAGTTCCAAACTTCTGATTCTTCTCTCTTATCTAATTTTTGACGTTTGTACCAAAATTTGGCAGTAATCAAACACATTTAAAGCAAAATATTTTCAGAAAAGTTCATGGAAGGAAGAAAACTTTCTGCAAATAGTCTTCCTTTTCCCCTCATAATTTAAACTACTCTACTGATATAGTTTACTAAACAGCATTTAGCCTATAGAAAAACACATTCATTTTATTATCATCTTCATTTCGACGAGAAGTTTGTATTTTATATCCTCGAATCCTTCTGGAATGGCTTGGAATCCTTCCTAGGCAACCTACATATGGAGGGTTCAGAGTTAAAGTGAACCAAGTCCATGTTGTACTAATTTTGCACTAACACTGCCGTGATAGGGTGGAAAGGTTAAATTTCTTATGTAATAAGGTTTCGAGTCGGTAGTTCAAATTGTGTCCACCAGGCTGCACGAAGATTTTGAAGTAAACTTTTATTTTAAATTCGAACTAATCAACTTTAAGGATCTGTTTTCTCAGACAGGAATCTCATATACTTGGTACACTTTAATTCTGGACCCTCCATATAATTAAGATGAACAAATCTAAGATACAGAAAAATATCTATTTTGATCTATACAGGAAGCCTTGGATATGTAGGGGGTACCTTTCAACAGTTAGAATTTCTCTCCACTGGAAATGCTATTTGATCGGCTGGTGGGTGGCCAATCAATTTTCAGAAGAGAACATCTTCTGGCAGTAGGTTTCATTCTATTTCTCAAACATTGTGCTTTGCTATGGAATGAGATCTGTTTTGTGCCTGCTAAGTAAAAACTGAAATTTCTTTTCAACGCTGAATTTTTCTTACTTCATATTCATTAAGATAAGTTGTATTTATTCACCAAATTAATTAAGATTTTGTGTATCTAACAATATTATTAGCAACTAGAAATTCCTTTTCTGAAGATAGTTATAACACTTTAAACGTAATGGCTGCACGTGTGGCACCTTTCAACAAACATTGGGGAGGTCACATTTCAACACTATTAAAATGTATTCCTCATATTAAGGAATTATTAATTTAATTAAGTAATTTTGAGACATGGGCAAGATGGTTTGAACTTGCACAAAGAAGCATAATAATCCAGAAGAAAAAGAGATTTCAAAGGCTACGAAAGCAGTTCAAAATGGCATCCCTATTAGCACAAGACACCCAACAA
>BGPR01004487.1:37363-79796 GCA_013235015.1 Araneus ventricosus | reverse complement strand
CAACATATTGTTCTAATAGGAATGTCTCTACATAAAGAAGCATAATAAGCTAGAAGAAAAAGAGGTTTCAAAGGCTATGAAAGCAGTTCAAATTGGCATGCCTATTAGCACAAGGCACCCAACAATATTGCTACTATATCTTCACAATATTACATTATATTCATAATATAAAATAACAATGTGTTGATATTGTACAACATATTGTGCTAATTGGGATGTCTCCAGATAAAGAAGCATAATAAGCCAGAAGAAAAAGAGGTTTCAAAGGCTATGAAAGCAGTTCAAAATGGCATGTCTCTTAGAACAGATGCAGACTTATATGGAATGTCCTATTCTAAATTAATTTAAAGGTTTAAAATAAAGTAAAACAGTCGGTCTTGATGATAACATAGCATTGGATAATTCATTCAACTGCTTCAGCTCCAAGTATATATGTCCACAAGTTTCCAGCACAGATCAAGAAATCATACTTTGTGATTATATTAGTAAAAGTTCAAATATGAACTATGGTCTGACTTACAACCAAGTATGACAGATTGCATACGATTATTTAAAATACCTGAGTTCAACCACTCCCAGTAGTTGGAAATAATGTAGCAGGAATTCACTGGGTTAAGGATTTTATGAATTGTTGGCATAATGGGGCCATTTAAGTCAAAACTGAAAGTAACACAAAATGAATGGAACAAACAATAAAAACAAGAAAAATTAACTTAAAAACAGATAACTTTTGTTAGATCACTGTATTTTTCTGTATATTTGTTACATTTCAATAAAATTTGCTCAATTGACTATAATGAATCGTTATATATTTGTTGAAAGGTGTCCCATGCCATGTTGAAATGTGCCCCATTGGTGGGGTACGTTTCAACAGATTTAGGCTTCAGTTGAAATGCATAATTTCACCCTTTTAGTTATGAGCAGGAACTCTGATACAAACTGAGTAGATGCCTAAGATTCTGTTGTAATCAGTGATGCTAAATACTGAAATAAACAATATATATACTTTCTACGAAAATGAAGTTATACTAAAAAATGTTGAAAGGTGCCCCCTCTCCCTATCTTTATCTGAAACATCGTGCTGTTTAACTATCATGGCATCATGATCTCCTTTTTTTCAATGCCCGCTCGACCGAAAGGGTTTTAGAGCATAATGCAGCTCTCTGGGGAGCAGCATTTATTAATCTTTCAAATGAAATTACTTATGATACAGAAAATCAGTAACTAAATAATTCTTCGTGCTACGAACAAATGCAGACCTCAACAGAATGAAACCCAAACAAACGAAAACAAAACACCAGAACCTAATACGAACCCAAAGGAAAAAACCAAATGCACAACAAAGAAAATGAAAGCGATCAGCTTTCCCCAATCTAACAATCCCCAGAGCTCAGATTATGATCAACAACATTCCTCGAAATTTCTCAGTACCTTTGGATCCTGAACGGGGTTCATTTATTATTTAAAACATTTTTAAACCAAATATTTTTTAAATCCTTTGCATTGGGTTGATTAATTGATGTTCCGATGTTAAAGTACAATCCAAAACATAGTGATCGGCATCACCCAATGAACCTTATGCACGTGTCGCCATAGTCACGTGACGGCGGGACGCCGAAAACAGATGATCGGAGTTCGAATAGAATGCATAACAAGCTAAAATAGCCATTTTTTCAGAAATAATGACAAATAGCCATAATCAGTTATTCAATTAATGTGAAATATATTGAAACTGAAATATGTTTGGAAAAAAAACATTCATAGATAAAGATTATGTATTTAGAGTTACAAATATTAAAGATAGCTTCGTCACACGAAGCACATCGTATTTCTGAAGGGATGAAGATCACAACAAACAGTCCTAAATCGACGACACTAGAGAAATAATTTATAGCAATAAAATCTTCTGCCGAATTACTTCGTTAAAAGATTGAAGAAAAAAATTAATAAAATTTCAGTCGACAACAAATTAAGTTAATAAAAGAGGGCATGTGATTGTTGTATTAAAACTAATATTCTATTATTTTTATCCAAAAAACCTGCTTTTATAGGCAATAATCATAAAATAAAAAAAAACTGTCAGAAATATATACTATTATGGAAAAATTTTAATTTTCTATAAAATAGTATGTATGATAAGCGAATTTTACATTTTACATAAAAAGTATCTGCACCAAGTGTTACAAAAAAGCATATAATCAACACAGAAGAAATCAATTTTTAAAAAAGCAAAAGAAACTATTTCCATACAAAGCAAAAATTCACTTATTTCGAGTTGTGACAAAACACAAGAATGCATCGCTGCACGAACCACCGTCTTATTTCTGTAGCGATAAAGATTACAAAAAAATCGTCCTTAATCGACTATGATAGATAAATCGGTTTTATCAATAAAATTTTCTGATGAAATATTTCGCTAAAAAAATAGAAGGTAAAAATTTAAATTGATATTTCAGTCGTCAATTTACATGCCGATTATACATAATAAAGAATAGGCGCTTACTTTGTTTATCCCGCCACAGCTGTTTTTCTATACTCTCGAACCCAATCTGTGCATAAGGTCCATTGCTAACAAATGCATAGTGGGCTATGTACGAGTTTTCTGATTCGTTTATTTTGGTTTCACAGAACTTCCGTGGTGAAGGTCCTCTTCCGTTTTCCAGTAACTATCAAATTTTACCGATCGCCAAATCCAATTGGATTCCATATCAAGCGCCAAGTTCGAATTAGTTCTTTCTCCAGTACACAAAGAGCCAAAAAGAACGATAAAGAATAATTATGGCAACCTTTCCACAAAATTAGGCTCTTATTGTAAGCAAACATTGAGAGCTACAACGTTAGGAACATGAAATTTAATATTTTCGAAGTATCCTTAAGCCATAACATTAAAAAACTCCACTTTAAACATTAATTAATATCTTCAGAGTGTTGAAATTTTGAAGGTTCTCAAAGACTTAACAACATCACCGGAAGTTGATAGCTAAGGAGGAAGTCTTACTTTACTGAAAATAAACAAAACAGAAAACGCATCCATTAGTTAACTTAAAACGATGAATATAAGAAACAATGATCTCTTGCGAATTTGAAGTGAAAAGAAGATCTAAAATGTTAATAGGATTATTAAGGCATTGCACTCTTGATGGCGAGGGCAAATACTTGAAGCCTTTTCTCCACGTGAAATCTACTTGTTTGCTCCAGAGCATTTGCTCTGAAAAAGTTCTTTTCACAACATGAATCCATCTGCTCGAAATATACGAACTTTGTTTGTCTGTAATAACACTACTCGTCAAATGATGTCTCAACTTATTGCCTACGAGCCTCTTATGCTGTTCGTCGAGGAAATAATTGATTATTCACTTCGTCAGAACAATTTATTGAACTGGAATCCGGCAATGAACCTGGAATATCTTCGTCTTCAGCATGCTGACAAACGATATTTTGACGACCGTATTGGAGAGGCTATCGGTCATTCCTGTACAGAAAGAGCCGCTATCAATTCTGCTCTGAAACTAGGTTTTGATGAAAACTCGTGGTTAACTTTGGATCCAGAAAATGCTAGAGAACGACTAATTGAGTATTTAGGTCTGATGTTGAACCATGATCAAGTTAACATAGACTTGGCTGTCTTCCAATTGTTTTCCTTCGGCTGTTACGTTGGAAGGGCAGCTATGAAAAGACGACTAAATGGGTTGACGAACGAAGTTGTTCAAGCTCTCGTTCGCACGTGCTGCGTTCATTTTCCGTACGAGAAACAGTACGTTGAATTTTTGACTTACGCAGAGAGCTACAATTCCGCGCATCATGGGATGCATTCTCAACATGACGAAAGATTTTAATTCGAATAACAAAACGAAAATGGCATGGAAATGGGAACTGGTTGAAAGAAATTGATCCTACTTGTTTTTATATTTTATATTCATCTCAACGCTTCTGTAAGGAGGGTCTTTACAATGCCTCCAAATATTGAAATTTACGTAAAATTTAATTCGGTACCAATTCTTGATAAACTTTTACCATGTTGCCTCGAATGTAAATTGTCATGCATAATTTGCGTTAAATACAATTTTACTGCCAAAGACTCTTGCATTATAAAATTGATTTTAATTTTCATGTTAGCGCTATATTTTAAAGTAGAATCGTCCGATATCAAGATTTCCTGTTAAAACATTGCAGGTAATAGTTGGATTAGCATTTTTAATCGTTTAAAATTTTACTTATGTTTACATCTTTTAAGTTTCAAAATATTTTTCTCTGAAGATTTTAGACCTCGTTTTAAATCTTTTAATGCTGATAATGGTTTCAAATAAACTTTGGTCATTTTACACTTGATTTCAGAGTGGTTATTAAAACACAACTTGAAGAATTTGAGTTCATGATTAGGATTTGTTGATTGTATCCATCAGAAAATATTGTTGAATCAAATCGCGCGCTAGATTCGTTAATTGTCATCTGAAAAAAATTAGAATAAATTTTCGTCAAAGTCAACTACAAGTATAAATTTATGTTGAATATTTATTGGCTTATTTTAATGTTTTCAGGCTAGCATACTTTCTGTAAATTGCGAGATGCAAAACTCGTTCAAAACGTTCTACAGAGCAGGCCTTTGGCCCTAGAGTCTGATTATGTGCCCTAGAGTCTGATTATGTGCCCTAGNNNGATTATGTGCCCTAGAGTCTGATTATGTGCCCTAGAGTCTGATTATACTCAAATTTAGGGTTGGTATCTACAAGTTGGAACACACCGCTTTCATCGCCAAAATGGTAACCTGAGGAATCGAGCGGATTAGTTCCATTGGCAACCCATCGGCTAGATTGCTTACGTCATGGCAAGCGTTTTGCGTGATTTGAGTTGTTTACATTCTACGCGGATTTTTAAATAACTTAAATTATTTATTAAATAATAAAATGTATTTTAATTAGTATGATTTCAATTAGTAAATAAATGACAAATAGAACTTAGGTTTATTTAGTGATGATATATTTTTCCGATCACATAATTGAGAGATTTTTTCTTTGTCTTGTAATAAAAATCGTTTGCATGGAATTTTTGAAGTTGTACTTGTTTTGAACGCTACTAAGGGCAAATGTTCTGCTGCTAAATTAGAGTAATTAAAAGAAGCTGATTCCGTATATTCACTAAGCTAGCGAAGCTACTAGGATCCCACTTTGCTGAAAGCGAAGCCGCTGATGTTTTTTTAAGTTAAAAAATTTTGCCCGGTGCCTACTTCAAATGCCGCAGGCATCGCGAGCGCTATTTTTTCTGCTTCATTAGAATAATTAAAAGTAACAGATTCCGTACATTCAATGAGCTAGGAAAGCTAGTAGTTTTGTTGAAATTCTACATTTTAAACGGGAGATAGTGCAACGACAAACCACAAACACAATGGGTTCGAAAAAAGATTAAACGATTAACATTTAACTGTGACCGATGCACGTTTGTTTACCATCTTGCGTTGGCGTCTTGGCGCGATGGCGCCGTTTTACGAAGAGTGTGTTCCAACTTGTAGATTTCAACCAAATTTAGAACGCAGTTACTCCTTGGCTACTAGCTTCTCAATAAGAAAGGATTTTCCAAGATTTTAATAAACTATTGAGGAAAAAAGTTGAAATTCCGATTAACTCCAGAACATATTGTGGAATCGTCTTTCACAGAATAACCTTTAATTCCAAAAATGTGTAAATTTATAATTCAAAAATATTTAATTTTCAAGACTTCCTTGCACACTTTTGCTTAAAATTTAATGAAGATATTTCGAATTTTGTATTTTGATAATGCTTTTGACAATATTTTCGGGCTGATATCTTTCCGTAACTGGCGTGATATAAAAATCGTTATGCAACGGCTTATGCAATCAGGACGAACGAAGACAAAGCAGACGAATCGAACCCAAAACATCGTCATACTACAGTGTTTCGCGCAATAGGTTCGAATTTCTTTTTTACTTTCTCGTATAACAAAGAGAAAGTATTGTAATCGTTAAAAAATTCGAACTCGAGATTTTGACGAATCTCCACGTTTTAGACCTCCCTGAGTTCGAAAAACACAATTTTGGAAATATGTCTGTCTGTATGACTGTGAACACGATAACTCAAACTATTGGAGATACAGGGATGAAATTTGGTATGTGAACTTGACACATAATTTGTAGGTTTCTATCAAATTTTGGATAAAATCCATTTACGGGATCTATCTCTATCTGCCTGTCTGTCCGCGGTCATGCGAACACTATAACTCAAACACTTGTATAGCTAGATGGATAAAATTTGGTACACAGTTTTATCATCATGAATGCAAGTCCGTATAAAATTTTGGGGCAAATCCGTCAACGTGTTGACTGTCTGTCGGTCTGTATAATCGCATACTTGTTAAGTTTTGAAACGAATGCTTATCTCCATGCGCATGCGTACTGGTAGCAATCTCTGGTAGCAAGCGAAAGGATTACGTCACTTTGTCCTTGAGACGGAGTTTGTGATAGATTCGTTTTTTCTCCTGTTTTGTTTTCGCTCGCTTGTGTCCTCGCATTAACGGCGCTTACTAGAGTGAGAAGCTTAAATATTGCTAAGTTTTAATACATAGGCATCTCTTTGAATATGATTCTTCACTTTAATATTTTACAATCACTATAATGTACAATGAAAAACCTTCTGATATTCGTTGCATTCTGGGTTACAGTAGGTTCGATTTTTTTATCCACGAAGGGGGAAATGACAAATTTTTGAGTAGTATACGAGAAGTTTAGGGGAGGCCACTCCCATTGGTTTAAGATCATAAGTGTAAATTATTTCATTACAAAGACTATAACAAGCTTTCATGGATTAAAGTCAAATGGCAGTTTCACTAATTTTATAGTTCCGTAAGAGCTTTAGGATAAGTTGCACTTTTTACTTTCTCGTATACGAAGTATACAAAGAAAAAGTATTCTAATCGTCAAAACATTCGAACTCGAGATTTTGACGAACCTCCACGTTTTAGACCTCCCCGAGTCCGAAAAACACAATTTTGGAATTGTGTTTGTGAAAACGATAACTCAAAAACTATTAGAACTACAGAGATGAAATTTGGTATGTGGCACTTACACATAATTTGTGGGCTTCTATCAAATTTTTCACAAAATCCGTCCTAGGGAAGTCTGTATGTCCGCGTTAATGTGAACGCGATAACTCGCAAACTTGAATAGCTAGTTGGATAAAATTTGGTACACATTTTTATCATAAGGAATGTAGGTTTGTATCAAATTTTGGACCAAATCCGTTGAAGGGTTGACTGTCTGTCGGTCTGTATAATCCGTTGCGAAAATACGCAATTTTTATGCGCGCTGAATGCGGACTAAGACACTTTTTTTTTAAATATCAAGTTTTGGGGAATACATAAATTTTATGTTTCATTGTAAATCACCATTCATAATTTTTCCTCAAAATACCCGGGCCTTGGGTAAATACCCTGGTTGCATATTTACAAACCCTACCCTGATAGAACTGAGGCAGGAAATCGGACAATATGATTGGCTCGCTTCGCCGAGAGCCGATGACGTCGTTCTTTGCTCTCGTGCGTGTACTTTTCATTAGTATAATTTCTTGCAGTGTGGGATGTTTTATTTTTTATGATATTTAAAAAAATTCATTGTTAAAAATATTACAACCCACGGAAGAATGTTTTCTGCGCTCAACTCTGGGAAAACGGAGAAGAAAAGTAGGACGACTCTTGTTTTGTTATGATTGCCGTACGCTACGTGCGAGAGCTGAAAACGACGTCACTGCTCCTCGTAGCCAATGATATTGACCGATTTCCTGCCTCAGTTCTATCAGGGTAGGGTTTGTAAATATGCACCCGGGTTTTATACCCCAAAAATATTTACCTACCCGCTGGATATTTACCACCCCATATTACTGGTCGTATGCGAGAAAGTTTCGGGGAGGCCACTCCCGCTGGATTTCTCGGTGACGCTCGAATAATGCTTAAGTTAAACTATGTAATTATGCATGAAGCAACAAAAACTGATGTAGCGAAGACGCTAGTGCCCTCTAGCGGAAAATATCGCAAACAGATTTGTCCCACAGTTGACGTAGTTATACTCATTGTGGGTTTCAAACTCAATTTTAAATACATTATTTCTTAATTGTTCAAAAGACGAGTTCTGTCAAGAATTGACTCCATTGCTAACGATAGGACCAGAGTTTCTAATTCTTTTTTTAATTTAATCTCCTAGTTTTGAATCGTGGTCAGACGACGAGAAAGACGCCTGACATGACACGTTTGCAAAGGTAATCCTTTGTTTGTTATCACTAAAGATAAGCTTCTAATTAGTATAAATGAATCATTCCTGATGTAACCATAGAAATATACAGGTGTCCGAGAATTGTCGTACACATTTCAGGAATTAATGAAAAAAACCTAATAATGTTGTTACAACTAAGATTTTTTTTAATGAGAGCGTATTTCATAAAGTTTTTTTTCAGATAGGAAACACGCTGTTGCTGTAGTCTAGGTGGCCGAAAATTATTGAAAATCTCCAATTTTTGAGAGCCATTATCTTCAAAAAATCTTAAAGCTAGAAGATAAATAAAAGCATGTATTTGTAGGGAATTTTACGCTCTTTAATTTGCTAATTCACACGTGGTAAGAAAACTGAATATTTTTTGAGATATTCAAGAAAAACTAAGAAAGGAAACCAGAAAACGCGCATCGACTTCTGCCGAGCGGTAGCCATTGCGTACGGAATTCTCTCGCTGTAGCAAATTTAGAACCCCGTAACGCCGCGTTACCTATCGGAAAAAAAAAAACTTTTTTTTATTTGCTCTCTCATTTGAAGAAAAACGTAGTTGTAACATTATTAGGTTTTTTTCATTAATTTTAGAAATGTGTCCCAGAATTCTCGGGCACCCTGTATATATATAAGCTAAATGGTTGCGATTACGACAACATCAGAATTTCATTAATGAGGTTTTAAATTTTCTAATGAATTGGAGTTGATTTATGAAAAAGACATTTTGAAAAGCAGATTAACTTAATTAGAGTAAACTTCGATAGAATTCACAGAAATGAAGAAAATATTTCATATTGTAATTATAGTAACTCATTTTTGTGAACATCGCACAAGAGGCATATAACGAGTTATTTGTGGCTGTCTAGAACTTCTCTTGAATGAAACAGTATTCTGGAACATTCCTGTCACAGTAGGACTGCATTATATGATCGATAAAACGGTTTAATCCTGCAAGAAACATAAACTTTCTAGAAGCACGCGTATCTTACAGCGACCGACAACTCGAGGATTGTTATCATGCTTATAAGAAATATCAATACATCTGAAAAAATAGTTTCTTCCATCCTTTTAATTTAATTAATCAGGAATATTTAAATAGATGCAATTCGAAGTTCATGAGAGGCTTATACTATCGATAATATTTTAAAGTTTAGTTTTATTCGTGTCCCGTTTTGAAGCCTCAAGAAGGCTATATTACGACGGACATCACAATTTTGAAGCCAAGGTCCGATGGCGAGGAAGACTCTAGAAACAGTACCCTACCTTTTAAAATTCAACGCCGTATCAATATCACCCACGTACATGACCGATCTTTAGTCGCTTATTAAGTTTCGAACGCGTAGTCCTCCGATTTCGAACCCGTACGGCTTTATTCACCATCCATGGTTAAACCATGATCAGCAGTTAAATGATGGTTCTGCTATCATAAAGCGAAAGCTGACCGAAATGCGTCGCCAAATGTATACGCTAGTGGGTTGCTATTTTGGCATGGTATCTCAATTTCTCTGTTGTTGGCGATTTTTAAAATTACCCTCAGACTTCTAGCAGAACTAGTTTCTAGCCAACTCGCCAGTTAGGGTATACATCCAGTTGATCATTTCGGTCAGCATTCGCTTGTTCGTGTAAATTCCCTTTTAACTGCTGATCATGGTTTAACCATGGATGGTGAATAAGGCCGGTGGTCTTCTGATTTCGAAATCGATACCAATAGTGGCTGTGAGACCAACAGGTCTATTCTGGTACCCCCGGTTGGGTTGGGAGACGTCACTTTTTCCGCACGTTAACAACGGGAAAAGTGACGTTTCCCAACCCAACCGAAAGTGCCCGAATAAACCCCCCAAAAGGCCCTTGCAGCCAGTAATTCAAAGAGAGAAGTGTATAAGGGGACATACGACTGTTACGGCCTTATTCACCATCGATGGTTAAACCATGATCAGCGGTTAAAAGTGAATTTACTCAAACAAGCGAATGCTGACCGAAATGATCGACTGGATGTATAACCTAACTAGCGAGTTGGCGAGAAACTCGTTTGGCTCGAAGGCTGAGGATAATTTTAAAAATCGCCAACAACCGAGAATTTGAGATACCATGCCAAAATAGCAACCCGCTAGGGTATACATTTGGCGAAGCACTTCGGTCAGCTTTCGCATCATCATGGCAGAACCATCATTTAACCGCTGATCATGGTTTAACAATGGATGGTGAATAAGGCCGTAAAACCTCAAAAAGTTTCGATTCTATGAGAAATATATATATTATTCCCCAATCTTTTCTGAACAATTTAAAACATTCCTTGTTAAAAAAATTCCAATAATTATGAAAGTTATGAAGGAAAATGTATCAGCTGTTCAACGTAAATATTGAAAATGGCCATATCTTTAAAGCTCTATATATCAAAATGTGATTTTTGATATTGCGCGCACAATATCTCAAGAACTATTGAATATTTTTACATAACATTTTTACTGAATATGTATTGTGCTATGTTCTACAAATTGAACAACAATTTTTGTACGTATTTTCTCCAAAGAAGTTTTTTGGGGGGTTAGAAAAGTTGATATATTAACTATTTTTAATATTTGATTTTAAATTGGTATATAAAATAGAAATGAAATTTAAATATTAATAAATTCTGGTTTAGTATCTTAAAAAGACTGTTTGGATTACTTAGATACCCAAAATATTGTGTTTAGACCAACATTTTATCCGTTATCATGCGCGGAAGGTGACTACCTCATTTTTTCTCCAAAAATGATACCCATATTTATTACTCTCTCAAATAAATACATACCAATATAAAGGTTTGAAAAAGTGTGTACTATAAGAAAAAGAACAGATATTTATTAGAAAAAAGTGAGTTTGTGAATTGCATTGTTTCAGAGATATAATGTATCGAATTTGACAGCTTTTCCCTCCATTTTTTCGAGGTTAAAGAGTCGTATATGTCCCCATAAGCTATAAGATCCAAAGTCATTATCTTTAAATATTTTTTGTATCTTATGAAGATACGAACCAGAGATTAATTTATAGTCGCGCGAAGCTGACTATAAATTATTCTCTGGGATCTAATTAATCATGGCAGCTGTACTAATGAGTCAAGTTGTGATTGTCTTAGTTCAGCCATTTTTGTGACAATGGTTCATGCTGAAGAACTTTCATTAACTGCCAAGCACAATAAGAAGCATATTTACGGATAGTAGAGAATGAGGTTGCTTCTCATTGGATCTCAGAATCACGTGATTTGGCTTGTTTGTTAATGATGTCATAGCACCATGTTTTTATGCGGGATTTTAATTATTATTCTGTCTTCTGCTATTGCATCATGGAGAAATTAAAACTACCTTCTGATTATGATTATTTGGATGTTTTTAAGAAAAAGAATAAAACAAATAAAGGACGAACCTTCAGGATTGGTAAGTACCGTTTAGTTCCAAGACGTCATTTAGAAGCAAGTCACGTGACTTTAAGAGCCAATAAAAAGCGACCTCATTCCCTACTACGTAGGATCCGTAAATATGCCAATAAGAAGCATAACTGAGCAATACTCTGGTTTTTTTTCATTAAGGCAGCAAAAGTTAAAGTACTGGAATGTGGTCATCTATTAGAAAAACTATCATGGTTTCTTCATGGCAGTCTTAAAATCAGAAAGGCCAATCAAAACGCAGATTATCGCATGTCAAGAAATTTTAAACGCTAAACAATTAGTTATTCCTGAAAAGCGTTGCTTTGGTTGCTTGCGAGTGTATGAGCGAATTCTTCATCAAGTGGGTTATTTCTTTGTCAAAATATCGTTTAGCATGGATGACTTCGATGACATGAGTGACACAAGTGATTTGGGTGACATGGATGACGCGATTGCCTTGGGTAATCATAGAAACCCCATTTTTATCGAAAACGTTGCTCTTCTTGCAGTAGAATGTATTAAGTATTATTTGAAATGGAACAATTTTAGGTGGTTACCACCAATCAATCCGGCGGAACTTCACCGATATGCTCAATATGAATATTTTACTCCTGAGATTGGCAAAGCTTTGGTACACCATTGCATGACATCTGAGATCTTAGTACTGGTAGCGATGACGGAATTTAATGTTGAAGAATGGCTTCGACTGACTGTGGAAGAAGCTCGTGTGTATGTAGATGAGCACTTTCACGATATTCTGTTCGTACTTCCCCCCATCGATGAGGACCAATTTCGACACCTATATCTGTGGGCTTTCGCTTGCTACTTGTGTCTCAGAGCAGTGAAAAGCAACAGAAGAATCTTCGTATCTCATGTACTTTCCAGACTTATTAATGTTGCGTATTCCAGTGTCGACATTTCGGAACATTACTATTTTCTGAATGTGAAAGCAACTTTTTACAATCATATTCATGAAGTGCTGCATGACTTAAGTGACGATGAAGGACATCGCACAAATAGGGATGGGGTTGATGACGGTGTTGTTCGATTTAGAGATTAAGATCTAATTCGATCTTATTTAACAGTACGAAGAAACTAAGAAATTTTCTGTTACCACAAGAAAATTTCTGTTGGTGAAATTCATTAAAGAGAACACCAGATTTATTTAATTATGTCAACAGTTGTTCGTAAAATGGATTATATATAACTGGATTTATATGATTAAAAACATGCGTTTGTCATTTGTTTGGGATGTCAAGTAGTTTATTTAATCTGTATTAAATTGAATTGTATTGCCCGAGTTGTTTTTTGTATTTTTGATCGATAGTATATTTAATAACTGTTCAATTTTTATTAAAGTTTGAATCGATAACTTCAGTAAAACTTATTTGTAGTTTAATTATCTATTAATTATTTCTCTTCCTTAATATAGAATACAATTTTTGCATTATTTTGCAGGTTTATGGGGAATTTCATATTAAAATCTGAAACTTGGAAGGTTTTGCTTTTAACTTCTGAACTTCAGAAAAAAGTTTTGCTTTTGTAAATAACCTTTCGGTGTTTAATAAAAAGTGTTTAGTTTGCACCAAGGTCTGCATCTTTTAAGGCAAGATTCGCGACAACTTTCAACACAATAAAAGCTTTAGCTTTCTGAAAAACATTTTTATTTCATGGTTTTAACCACTTTGAGGTTTAACATTATAAAACGTCCTTAATGAGCTCCACAGTACAACAATATTCTTCTGTAAAAGTAAAAGTTTAATAATACGTTTTTACTTTCTTGTATACGAAGTATACAAAGAGAAAATTCGAAGTCGAGATTTTGATGAATATTCACATTTTAGACCTCCTTGAGTCCGAAAAACACAATTTTAGAATTATGTCTGTCTGTGAACACGATAACTTAAAAACGGTTAGGGCTAGAGGGATGAAATTTGGTATGTGATCTTTATACATAATTTGTAGATTTCTGTCAAATGTTGGACAAAATCCACCCACAGGAAGGCTGTCTGTATTCATGTGAACATGATAAATATGATAACTCAAAAACTTAATTAGCTAGATGGATAAAATTTGTACACAGTTTTATCAATAGGAATGTTGGACCGTATCAAATTTTGGACGAAATCCGTCAAAGGATTGACTTTCTGTCTAATCGCATACTTGTGAACATGATAACTCCTAAACGCTATGACGTAGATAAATAAAAATTGGTGTGAGGCCTTTTAACATTAATTTTTGATCCGTGCCCAATTTTCGTTTCAATCGGTTGAAAAAAAGGCATTCAAATTGCATATTTGGTTTCTTCGCCATTCTACGACGCAAAAATGTTGCGACGGATTCGAGCGTTTTTTTACACTTCTGTTAGGGAATGGCACTTAATGTATTTTTATCTCACCCGTGTTAGGGTGGATATGAGAAAGTTCTGGGGAGACCACTCCTCTGGTTTCTTCTTAAAGTGAATAACTAAAAATCCGTTTGCCATATACTTTACATGCAATACAGATAGAATAGTATTTTTTAGACTCTGGTTATACCGAGTTGCCTTTCGTTCTTCAATTATAGCGTGCTCGTTACTGTTGGAATTCTTTTAATTATGAAAAAAATGCATTTTTGTCAAATTATTTTCCTGTATACCGGAAAGCTGTTACTTTTAAGGTATTCGACTGGTTTAAAATCGTCGTTTTTGATGAAATTATCAAAAAAATTTTATGACTTAATTTTGTAGCCTGTTTAATCAGCTTTGTAAAATTGTCTCACTTTTTACTCTATGTGAATTACAAATGGAGTTCGGTAATAAAATAGCTTACGGCTATTTTATTACCGAACTGTAAGCATTATTTTAAGTTGCATAGAAACTTTAAATGCGTTTTCTGAGAAATGATATTTTTGAGGAAAATTGTCGACCGTAACAATGATTTCTCAAAACGTTATTCAAGTATTGATATGAAAATTTCTGAGATTGTTTTCTGTAATATGCTTGCCTCTAAAAACTAAGGTCAATTCTAAAATCAAGTAATATTTTTGAGTGTTTAAATATAAACGAAAAGCATTTTTTATGAAAAATTACCAGTTTAGTAACTATGTTCAGCTATATCACAAAACTATCTTGAAGTACAAGAAAGATTTTAAAGCATAACACAGATAACTGTCATAAAAATGTACTCCTACAAGGATTTATGTATATTTAGAAAATGATTTTGTCTATGGCTGTTAATTTAAGGTAATTATTTCAGTCATTTTTCTTCAAATTTCTCAGGGTTTTTTTTTTTTTTAATATTATTTTGAAAGCTTAATTTTACAATATTTTCTTAGTTTTAAAATATATGCAGTTGAAAAATAACATTATATATATATATAAGTTATTTTTCAAAAAAATGTCTCCGAACACAGTCGGATACCTTAATTCAATAACTGATGAAATTACTTGCTGTTATTTTTATTTCTTGATTCTAGATTTTCGTATTATTATAATCTTGGTAAGAAAATCTAATTTCGGGGATGGAATCATTTTACCTATTCAGTTTTCCAAAACAACTCCAGGAAATCTCTGTTCTTCGTTAAGATGAGTTTTGTGATGAATTCTGTCTTTTGAGTAATTTTTTGTCTTTAATCCCTTTTTGTCATTTGAAATGCTCGTGATATTTCATTATCCTTTGGCGAACGTTTTACAATGAAATTCGTATGATGTTTCTTCTTTTAATGGACCTTATGCATGTGACATCACATCCTCCGACACGTGACCTGCCGGAGGCAGCCATTGGTCAGTCTTAAACAGCTGACTCAGAATAGCTTTTATTTCTGAGTCGCTCATAGGTCGATCGCTTTGTTTATTCCTCCACAGCTGTTTTTCTATACTCTCGAACCCAAGGGGTGCATAAAGTCCATTGTAGAAATATCCGGTATTGTCCAGATAAGGACATAGGATAACTTTTTTTAATTGTTCACCTAATAGTTTGAAATTATGATATACTCTTTGCAGTTGTATACAGTATATCAAATGAAAACAGTTTCTCTTGAATGTTTCTAAATTCCGATTGAAGGTTAAATATGCAGAGTGGTTGAAACACTATTTCGCAACAGAAAAAAAACATTAGCACTAAAATCTGCTATAAATACAGTTTTGATATTTATAGCATGATTGGATTAAGGAAATATACTTATAAAAGGCAATGTTTGCGTGTGTGTGTGCGATGTCCAGACGAATCTATCGCACTTACAGCCATGAGATTTGGCACACAGGTAGACGTAATGGTGACTCAATGCACCTTGAAGTCACAATTTTAAAATTTAATCTAGAAAATGTTTATTTCATTTTAGCTGCCTAAAAATAAGAATTACAAAAAAGCAATAGTGTTTGGGAAAACTAGCTAATTTTTTAACTAAATTTTGAAATTTTGTTGTCTGCCCTCTGTGCTCCCGGGTCTTTTAGATGTCGATAAATTTTTCGCCCCCTCACTTTTCCACCCAATCGCCGCCACTGCAAGACAGGCATAGCCTTTTTTCACTACCTATATCCAGGATCTCTCATTATTTAAAGCAGAGGTTCCCATCCTGTGGTACGCGTACCCCTGGGGGTACGCGAACTCAAAGTAGGTAATGGCGGACACAAGAAAGCATAAAGGATTAAAAACATTAGAGTTTTGTTTCCCCCAAATTCGTATAAAATAAGAAACCAGCGGGAGTGGTCTTCCCTAAATTTTCTCGTATACTTATCAAAAAGGTTTCATTTCCCCTCCCCCCCGCGAATAAAAATTGTGAACCTTCTCTAACCCAGAATGCCACAACTATCAAAAAGTTTCTTTTGGCGCGCGCGTAAGTCGAAAGAAGGGTATTAGTAGTAGCGCGATTTCGAAGGTCACAACTAGCGCCAATACGCAATTTGGCCTTTTTAGGTAAAGAAAATCTAATATTTAATATGAACGCCTTTTTTTAACCGATTGAAATGAAAATTGGAAACAGATCTACCATTAGGGTCAGAAGATCACATACCAAATTTCGTTTATCTAAGTAATTGCATTTAGGAGTTATGGCGTTCAGAAGTATGCGAGTATACAAACAGATCGATAGTCAACCCTTTGACGGATTTGGCCGAAAATTCTATACAGACCTACATTCCTTATGATAAAACTGTGTACCAAATTTTATCCATCTGGCTATTCAAGGTTTTGAGTTATAGTGTTCACATGAACGCAGACAGACATACAGACACACTTCCTGTAGATGGATTTCGTCCAAAATTTGATAGAAACCTACAACTTATGTGCAATGATCACATACCAAGTGTCATCCCTCTATCTCTAATAGTTTTCGAGTTATCGTGTTCACAGACAGACATAATTCCAAAATTATGTTTTTCGGACTCGGGGAGGTCTAAAACATGGAGATTCGTCAAAATCTCGAGTTCGAATGTTTTGACGATTACAATACTTTGTCTTTGTATACTTCGTATACGAGAAAGTAAAAAAGAAAGCGAAAGGAAGTGTAATTCTTAGCTATCCTTATATGTTAATGCGAAATTATTACGATGCTGATTTCATCTATTCGGCGAAAACATTTTTTGTTCCTTATTTCATTGAGTTTTCATTAAAAGCTTTCATTAAATTATCGAAAGTATTGTAGTGTCCTTTATGATTCTTAGTGTCAGATGAGTAAATTTTAAGTGTTTTGACTTACATAAGCCATGAAGTCACGACTATTCAAAATTTTTATGACCTCAGCCCCCCTCCAGACCAAAATCCTGGATTCGCAACTGCTCTCTCTCTCTCTCTCTCTGGTTGAATGGAAGGGTCGTTTAATTTTGGCCATTGAAAGGTGATAAACATAACATAATTTAAGTGAGACAGCAGTGGGTAAAAGAATTGTTATAGTAACAAGTTATGAGCTTGACGTCAAATATACGAACAAATTTAGGAAAGTACAAAGATGATTTAAGATTCATTGATTTCTTGTTTGACCTCTTTCATGTCTTGTATGTATTTATTGAAATCTTGTTGTAGAGAGATAATCACTCATTTCATTTAATAATTTATTTGAGAAATAAAAGTAATTATGCTTCAAAAGTTCACAACATACTACTGCTAGTAGAATAAATTATGAAATTAGAGTTCAAAAGTAATTACTTTAAAAATGGGACAAAATGTATAAGTTATTATTTTTCAACAAGCATTGACTGTTTTTTAGGTTTATAAACGTTAAAATTTCAACACTAAGAAAAAGGCGATAAAGTTTTCTTTAAAGTGCGAGCTCTATATTTAGTAAAAAGATGGAAAATGTTTCAAATTTTTTTTTATAAAAAAGTTAACTTTTTCACAAATTATGATTGATTTATTGAATTAATAAAAAGAAGGACGGTCTAGGAGATGCTATTAAAAATCGGATGTTTTTAAAACAGAGACAGATTATCTCTTATTGTACTATCATCTTTGCAGCAAACTTGTTTTGCAATCGTGCTGTGAATGTGTCATGATACAGCAAACTTGCATTGTGCAAGGAGGGGTGGCGCTAGTTGTCTATTTTCGCCGTAACAAGCCGATAGCAAACCTGCGGTAAATATGTTTTTCAAGCTTGGGTGGCAATTCTGCCTCGTTGTGCAAATGTACGTGCTATCTGGGATCAACCTTCAACATTTGGTATCTCCATCCCAGATAGCAAAGAAGGTTGCGGAAAGGTTGCCATTTCACTTTCCATAGGCTGTCCGCGAAAGCATTTCCGCGAAAACCGTTTAGGAAACCATTGCCGCAAGGTTTACATAGGAAAGCTTTTTATGAACTACCTCACCGACAAGGTTTGAACGACGAGTCTGCGAAAGCATTTCCGCGTAAACTGTTTCGGAAACAATTCCCGCAAAATTGACGTAAGAAAGCTTTTTATTAACCACCTGTCTTATCGTGTGTAGCCTCGTCCGGTATAGTGGTTACTGTGTTTGCTTTCCACCTCTAGGAACGCGAGTTCGATCCGCGGCTGAGAGGAATTTGAAGTTTTGTCACAATCTACAATCTAATCGTACAAGTAAGTTCAATTAAAAATTAGATTAATCAAACTAACTGAAATTAATAATTAAGATTTCCACAATTAATTGACATTCCAGATGACGTCAGAAGAAGGGGGATAAAAAAGGGGTTGGACCCCTCTGTTTGGCTTTGAAGGGGGGTGAAAAAAGAGGGTTTGGACCCCTCTCTTTGGCTTTGAAGAGGGGGTGAATAAAAGGGGGTTGGACCCTTCTGTAAGATTACGGCTTCGGAGGGGGGAAGGGGAGCTCTATTTTGTCCGCCGAAGGAGGGCTCTTAACAACCTTTTGAAAGGCCTGAAACAAGCTTGAGGAAAGACTAAAACAAGTTTGTAATAAAAGCTTGGGGAAATCTTACTGAAAACCTTATAGAAAACCTTGTTTCTTGTTGACTAGCGAACCTTTCCGCTTACTTTGCCGAAAGGTTCAACCCTTGTCATGGAAACCTTTGTGACAACCCTTTACCTTTGCCGACGACAAGGTTTCCAAAGCCTTTCAGACAAGCTTTCTTTGCTATCTGGGATAGTGTTCACTTAATTTAGGAAATACGCCTAGATAGCACGTACATTTGCAGCAAGTTTGATTTTTACTTGATATTATCTTGTCATGGCAAATTTGACGCGTCGGTGTTGTAGCGAAACTGCTGCAAAATAACGAGGCAGAATCGCCACCCTCGCTTACAAAACAAGTTTGATGTGAAGTTGTCATGACGAATTTCGTACCACGATTGCAAAACAAGTTTGCTGCAAAGATGATACCACACTTAGAGATAATCTTTGTCTCTGTTTTAAAAAACATCCGATTTTTAATAGCATCTCCTAGACCGTCCTTCTTTTTATTAATTCAATAAATCAATGATAATTTGTGAAAAAATTAACTTTTTTATAAAAAAAAAAATTGCAACATTTTCCATTTTTTTACTAAATATAGAACTCGCACTTAAACAAAACTATATCGCCTTTTTCTTAGTGTTGAAATTTTAACGTTTATAAACAAAATTAAACCTAAAAAACAGTCAATGTTTGTTGAAAAATAATAACTTACATTTTGTGCCATTTTTAAAGTAATTACTTTTGAACCTTAATTTGATAATTTATTCTACTAGCAAAACGTAGTTATTAGCGAAAATCGCTCTCTCTTTGATTTCAAGTCATATTCTCAACACAAAATTTAAAAAATTAATGAAATCAAAAATAGTTTAAAATAAATCGCATGCGCGATCTATTAACGTAATCTATCTTCTCCTCTCGGAGTCTAGCTGGCTGAATGGTTAGAGCGTCAGGTTTAGGAAGTGGTAGGTCGTGGGTTCCAATCCGAAGTTGCGTTCGTACTCTGGTTTTGCTATAGTTTGTAATGAGTTTGACGTGGCAAATTTGAGGCGTGGTGACTTCGAAGCTTGCGTTAACGTGCTGCAAAGTTGTTTCAAGCTTGCACTCTTGCCCTGTCAAATTTGTTGCAAGCTTGCAGATTTGCAGAGTGATTGCTACAACTTTGCTGCAAATTAAAATTGCTATCTGGGCGTTGTACTAAAACTATATTGTTTTCAAGAATTTTTCAGTTTTTAATATAAACTTTTTTCACTTTGAATCACTTTTGCTGAATATTTATGTTCGAAATAGGCCGCCAATAATGGTGGTGAGTCGGGTGATAGGCGGCAGTTTTCCCCTTACCTTCTGAGGGGAAAAGTAAATTTTTATTTCATTTTAGCTATCTAAAACTGGGAATCATAAAAAAGGAATAGTGTCCGGGAAAACTAGCTTATTTTGCGATTAAATTTTTAAAGTGTTGTTGTATACCTCCTACACTCCCGGGTATTTAAAATGGTGTTTATATTTACTTAATTAAGAAATGGTTCAAAGATAAAAGTTATTCAGGTGATCACATTCCCTCAAAATTATAACAAAATATTCATTTGCGTTTTTCTCAAAACTACTGATTTATCTGGTTAAAGAAATCATCCTACAAAATTTCCCCCATGATCCCAGGTGCTAAATTGAAAATTTTTCCTAATATAATAAAAAATGTCGCTCTCATCATAAACGATCATAAACCTCAATTTTCTGGAAATGGTGCATGGTCTTTCAGTACAAAAATAGTACTGCATTTGTCTTCACTATTCTTTTTCTTCCGTTAGATGCTTTTCTACTTTATAAATCCAAAAAGCAATGCCCTTAACGAAAATAAATTGCACTTATTTATTTTATCCTTTTTTTTATAAATTTTGCTAAAAACTAATTTCCTTGAATGCTTTTACCACTGTAATACGAGTTTTTATTTCAAAAGTCAGTTTGTTCAACTGAAGTGAAGATCTAAGAACATCACTAGTTTTCAGAATTTTGTTTTGTCATGTCGCGAACAACTAGTGCCGGTTTTGATCGTCATATAACTATATTTTCGCCTGAAGGGCGATTATATCAAGTTGGTAAGTTATTTTATATCATATATTTTACTGTAAATAACATGCATTTTGAGAAAGTTTCAAAATTCACCTAGTTTAAAGCCGTTTGTCATGTAGGATGATATGGCTATTAGCGTAGCATCTACTTTGTATGTTTGCTTGTTTATTTACTTATTCTGAATGAAATCTGTTATTTTTTATACGAATGTAAGTCCTGATTTTGATAGGTTTTTTTCTAAAAAACTGTGTAGCATTTCATATTTATGAATTAGCATCATATCTTGAAACAATGAATCAGCAAAATAGTTACTGAACTTGGCGTAAGCTGGAGTATTTTATTTCGATATCAAATGCCTTTTAAACAAATGAAGTTTATGATTGTTTGTATTTCTTTTATTTTTAGAATATGCTTTTAAAGCTATCAACCAAGGTGGGTTGACATCTGTTGGTTTAAAAGGGAAGGATGTAGCCGTTTTAGTAACACAAAAGAAAGTGCCTGTAAGTATAAGTGTAAATGGTTTCGGATATATTTGCAAAGAAAATGTCATTAGTGTGAATAATATTTTAACTTTAGACTTTGCACATTTTCTTGTTGGAAAATTAAAATCTTCGGTATTTATTTTAAACCGTCAGCAATTTTCTTTACATTGATTACTAGAATGGTAGCTTAACCCATTATTTACCGAATTAACTTACCAGAAACTTTTTAATTTCATTTTGACATCATTAGATACGTTTTAATGTAGAATAACCCCAGAAGAGATGAAAAATTTTAATTAAATAAAATAATTTAATTTGATTAATAAGTAAATTTAATTTTTGTCTTCATATGCCATCTACAGCTAGCTGTTGGAACTACATTCCTTGTGTTTATGTGAATACTGTCGGGAAAAACGGTGAAATTACAAATATAAGCGTGACTAAAATGGTACTTTTAAGTACTCTCGGGAAATAAAGGGTTAAAAGCATGCTGAAATTGAATTTGTATTTAAGTTATTTATTTATTAGCATGATAATTTTATTTCCCTTGTATATTTAATGTTCCTGAATTTAAATAATTAGCTTAGTATTGCTTTTTTGAACAGATTTCTTTTGTGTTGAATGATAAATTAAGATGTTGCATATAATTTATTGAGAATATTTTACATAACTTTAATTGCACTTGCAATTGCAATTGTTTTAAATTTTTTGAACTATTGCAAATATTTGCTCATTTATTGCAGAAATAGATTTAAAAAAAAAAAAGCTTAAGATTATTCTATTATTTTTAAAATGTGTTAATTATTGTCAGTTTTTTTTTTCTTTTAGTGTAAAAAATTGCAATTCATGGTTCTTAAATATATGCAGATTTTGTCTCCTCTCCTCCCCCTTATTTTATAAAAAGGTTATAATTACATTTTATTAGTGATAAAGATATATCAACTAGTTTATTTCATTGAACATTTATAACTAAACACTAAAAGTTATTATAATTTCCTTAATAAGTTTTCACAGATTATCTGTTTTCTCAGAATATGCAAGATCATAATTTATTTTCTTGACTTTAGGATAAGCTGTTGGACCCAAGCTCTGTATCTCACATTTATAACATAACTGAGTATATAGGAGCTGTAATGACTGGGCTTGTAGGTAAGAAAATATTTATGTAAGTTTTGTAAAAAAAAAAAAAATACAATTAGTGATATTCTTTAATAAAGTAGAAATACAAGCTGATTGTAAATAAAGTTGGCAGCGTCATTTTAATTTTAATCAAATTAAAGAATAACAGTTTCAGTTTTAACAGAAAATTAGGGAATCTCTGCTAGAATTTTTATATTTGGTTGCTGTTTGCATTGAAACATCATTTAGATAATCATTGCAGTGATTAGTTCTAAAAATAATTGTATAACATGAGTTTTGTTTTCCAATTCTAGTATTTATTTTGCAGTGAGTTCAATTCAAATATACATTCATGAAAAATTAAACAAATTATTAAAATTTGCATGACAGTTAATGTAAGTAGTCAAAGTGTTTATAATATTAGTAATTATTTTTAACTTTTAGTTTACTTATTCTAATCTGTAATTCGAAAGATGCCCAGACTTTCAAAAATGAAAGTATGGCATGAAATAAGCATAAGTGAAGAATGTTCCAATACTAGTTGGAGCTCTCAGTCTGAAATTGAAGATGAGTTGAGTGAATTTTTTTTAGAGTGCCAATGAAATTGTAAGTGATTATAAATAAATATATTGCTCGATTTATCTATGTTTAACTGATAAATTGACATCCCCAATATTTCCACAGTTATTTGCATCCAAACACAAAGGTGCATCTTTTGGTCAAAATAAGTATACACAAAATTGTGATAGAAATACTGTTTATGTCCATAATTCCTGCAGAACTTTTAACTTGTAATCACTGTTGAAATAAAAATATTTCGTGAATATAACATCATCCTTTTGCGACAGTCATGACATGGTACTCAAACACTGAGATATGCATATGCTCATTGTTTTCATATTATATCTGTGCATGTCACACAGCACTGTAAGCACAGTGTGCTTCCATGCATCACCTAGCAGCCAATTTCTTTCGTCTTTTGTGAGGTTTTATTGTTTGGCAAGTACAATACTATCAATTGGTATGTTTTCAAAGTAATCTTTTTCTTGTCATCAAGTGAAATTCCATTGTTTCTCACATATTCAGGTTATTCTGATCAGTGTTTCTTACTTTACAGTGATTTGAAATTCAACTTTAATTATAATCTGCCTATGTATTTAAAAAGCTTTTTAAAAAACAGTTTTGAAGAAATATGTATTTAACTTTCACTTTTCTGCATTAAGATTTTTAATATGAGAATTTCAGTTATTTAATGATATTAATTGTGTTTTATAGCTGATGGACAATCCCAGATATTAAGGGCACGTTATGAAGCTGCAAATTGGAAATATAAATATGGATATACCATACCAATTGACATGTTGTGCAAGAGAGTCGCCGATATATCACAAATCTACACTCAGAATGCTGAGATGAGACCATTAGGATGCAGTAAGTGAAAGTTACATCATAGTTTTAAATTTCATTATATGCCTCAATTTGTGATTTAGAACTTAAAATTTGATTACCGTTTATTTCCGTGTTTAAGCCGAGAATTTTTGGAACTTTTTCATAGATAAACTTTGGGGCTTGGCCTATATACCAGGGACGAGATTCTTCCGCTTTTTTGTAATTTTGGAGAAATTTCGCTTTTTTTTCCTCTCAAAATTCCTCCCCCCCCCCCACCGCAAAAATTTTCTTTCTCTTCCAAAAATTCTGCTTTTACACAAAGAAAAGGAACCTTTCTATCTTCCGTTTTTATAAGAAAATTTTGGGAAAATATGCTCGACCACGTGGCTTAACTCTACCGGCTAGGAAACTAGCTGATTCATCTTCCACTGACGAATCAACATTATATCAGCAAGCTCTACAAGGATGAACATTCCAACATATTCTGTGCCATTCAAAGTATTAATTACCACCTTTTTGCAGAAAACAAAACCTCTGTGGCATATTTTGCAAAAAAAATTTTTTTTGCATGAACATGTTGAAAAAAAATTAGTTAAAAACTTAAGGTCATCTTGTAGGGCGTACCAAGATGAAGAAATAAATTTAAAAAAAATGGAACAAAAATAAATAAACTACATCAAAACAAGAAAAACTCCTGTCAAAAGAGGTAGCTAAAAAGCTGTGTGCAAATGCAGCAGAAAAGCAGAGAATAAGACAAAATCTTCTCAAAATAAAAAATAAAACCTATGATTTACCTAGACATTCTAGAGATAATGTAGTCCCGAAAACTATGCCAGTAATAAACAAAGAGATACTAATGAAGACTGTGTAAAAAATTTTGCCTCTACTGAAAATAAACTTAGAGGATACAAACACATCCTTTATTGAAGGAAAATATGTCAAAGATAGGAGCTCTCCAAAACAAGGAGTGAAGCATGTTAATGGAGATCTGTTGCGAACAAAAGCCTCACAAAACGAAAGAAAACCACTTCTTTAACAATTAAGGAAATGTTTCAAATAACAATAATGCTAAATGAATCTGTCATTGCAACTGACCCCTCTCACTTTATAAGGTGCAAAATCATTATGCTGTTACTTTTGTGAAAATGTATAAAAATAAAAGAAATAAAACAGAATTCATTATGATACGTTATTATAATTTATAAAGAGCTAATACGCTTTACACAATTGCATGAAGCAAAAGAAATTATTTGTCCTTATTTTTTATTTATTTTTGGAGCTAACTTTTATCAAAAAGTTATTAGATATAATTCTTCTCAGACTTCTGTTGGGTGAATATTGCATCTCAGTGATGTTCAGGTGGTAAATGTTTTAATGTCTAATTTTGTATTTTCTGATGCCCCTGATGATGTGTTAAACTTGTTTGTTAACTTTTAATGTAAATGATTTAATATTCTTTTTTATACATACTGAATTATAAATAATTAATTATTATAGTGGAATATTTTCACCATGTTGCATGTTCTGATGTTTTATTTCTTAAAACATCTTTCACATATAAATTATGGTACAAATTTTTTGCTTGCATATGATTTCAGTCTTTTTGCTTTTTTGCCAATCTCATCCCTGTTGTTGGGTAAATTTTTGAACAAAAAACACACTCTCGGCTTATATACGGAAATATTTGGTAACACTTTTGAAGTACATGTACATTTTATATGACTAACTTCAGAAAACTTGAAGGAAGGAAAGTTTGGAAGACTTAAAAAATTTTCTTTTAACTGATATTTATGTTGAAAGCTATATATTAATGGTTCTTTTACTGTCAATTTTTATGAGTTACATTTTCATTTATGGGCCATTGAGAACCAGGGTAGACTAACACATAATATTTTGCTAAATTCCTGGCCAGATTATTACGGAACACATTACCCAAAAGATGTCCAAAATATCAATTTTCATTTTATTGGCTTATTTTCTTGCTTTTATCTTTCTACTTTATTGTATCAAAATTTCAAATTTGTACCTTTAATATTTCAGAAATTATTTAGATTTTTATTTACAGTGACAAATGAAAAACATGCACCAATGACAATTTAAATGGTTTTTTTCTCCTTGTTGGACTTTCCTTCACTTTCATGTTTTCAAAATGCTAAGGCTTTTTTCCTTTTCAAGATAGAGCTTCCATTTTTTTGGCACTTGTTTATCATTAAGTGTATGATAAAACTCTGCATGCAATAAGCATTCAGTTGCTTAGTTTTTTCCCCCCCAATATAAAAGATATAAATTGAGGTACTGCGGAATTTCCTCATATTTCACTTTGCAATACAGTAAAAATTCTATATTTAAGCAAATATTATATACACCTTAAAATCCGTGCACAGTTTTGTGCAATATATTTCATTAAATCTACAAATAAAAGTTGAAACAAAAATATTCGTATTTGAAATAGTAGGGAATTTTAAAAAATGAATTATTCATTCAAAGATTCAAAAAAATTAAATTTCAACTAAAGAGGCAGATCAAAATGATTTTTTGCTCCTTCAAGATGACTTGATATGATTGCTCAGTTTCAATAGTATCAAAGCTTTTTCAATGAAAGTTTATATAAAGAAAATATTGAAGGTAATGTGTCTTCTTAAATAGGCTATTGCCTAGGAGCCTTGTGATCTTAGAATTATTTTCAAGGTAATTTAATTTAGTACTTTCTCTTAATTTACCAAAGCCCCATACCAGGGTTGCGGTGATTTAAATCAGTTGATTAAAATCGCAATTTAAATCAGTTTATTAAAATCACGATTTAAATTAACTGATTTTTTAAAAAAAATCAGATTTAAATCACTTTATTTTAAATATCAAGTTAATTGCTTTAATCAAAATAAGATTGTTCCTGTATCTTTGAAGAAAGAATATATAGAACATAAAAAATATTTCATTGAATTGATGTAACTAGAACAGGGTTCCCACGGTCCTTGAAAATCCTTGAAAACTCCTTGAATTTTATTTGCCGTACTCGGGGCCCCGGAAAAGTACTTGATTTTTCGTTGGGTCCTTGAAAAGTCGGGAAGGTACTTGATTTTTTTTGTTGGGTCCTTGAAAAGTCCGTGAAAAATTCGAAATGTGCTCTGTCTTGAGAATTAGACCACTGGAAAAAGGGTGTTGCTATGGGAACGCTATCAGTCACCATTCTTTTTACTAGTGTGGAGGAAGAGGGAGGGTGGCAAAAAAGGGCGTTGCTATGGTAACGCTGTCAATCACCAATCTTTCCTCTCTGTGTAGTTTGGGGAGGGATGGGTCAGGCAAAAAGGGTTGGGTTTCGCTGACTTGGAGGATTCCTTGAAATTCGGAAAAAAGCAGGGGAATTTATTCTAAAACTGGATTTTTTTTTTTATTTTGATAATTCATATCAGACGAGATAATATTCGCTGGTCTTTTATCGTAAGTAGAATAAAACATCTATGACTACCAATGAAAATCGGTCATTTAACTGACTATCAGAAGCACGCGCCATTCAGCGGGATGTTTACATTTAAATTTCTGCGGAACCGAAATTTCGTCTATGAACAGGATCGTTTTCACTTTATTAGATAAATTAGATACTCAGTTGATAGATATTAGTTATACTCAAATGTGGAAGACGCGCAGGAATTAATTTGGCTTCCTGCCAAAGAGATTCAGAGAATTTGTGTGATCGTAAATTTTCTTCATCTGTGTCTATACAAAAAAAAAATACAAAATAGCATCCACATTGGATACTGTTTGCTTCTTTGATGTTTTAATATCAAATAGGAGTTATAGCCATAATTAATTCATTTTTCCATTTCAAAGAGATCTTTTTGGTGAATTATTGCAATACTTGGCGTTATAATTAATATTTTATGTCAACATTTTTTTTTTTTTAATTTTGTGTATTCTTTTTTTTTTGTTTTATGAATACGCATCATTTTGATAAATAATGGGATCTTCAAAGTATTGGATGGAAATTATCTATTATAGAAGAGAGATTTTTTTTTCATGCATGCATGCTCGTTTTTGTTCTTTATGCACTCCCAAACGGTTCGACTTGCAATTAAATTTGGTAAAGTGATGGATTAGTGCAAGCCGTACATTTAAAAAAAAAATTGAATTATATATTTATTTATTTAATTTTAGGTAGTAAATTCCGGTGTTTTTTGCCTAATTTGCGAATTTTCTTTTCTCCCCTTTGTGAGAAGAAACGTTATGCTTTCGGTATTTTAATTTATTGTTTCTTGTATTTTCTTCTTTTTGTATTTTGATGCTTTGTTTTTCTTTGAGCCTTATTGAAAAAAATTGGTTGGAATCGAGAAAGTTTAATTTTTTTTTTCTATAATGAGGAAATATTCTGCTTCGTGTTTCACATTGGCAAAAATCGTTATCTTACCTTTTTCATATTTTTTTGTATTTTAATGTTTTTTGCAATGGATATTTTTATTAAGATTTTACTGTGCTTAATATTTTTTTAAGTTTATATTTTTAATCAGCAACGCAAAGCTCTTGTTACAAAGCAGAAGGTTTATATCTTAATGGTAATGGTTTTTCTCTCTTCGTTGATGTCATAGAGGCCCCTTTGAAGAAATGGATTCTAAAATGGAAGGGGTCGATTCCATATTGCTGAAAATCGACATGCAAACTTTTTTTCAGCGACTCTTGCACATTTTCAACAAACTTTCGGTCTTTTTCTGTCATTTTGAGTTGTTTCTATGAGGGCTACTACTATTAGTCACACAGGAAAAGGAAGGCATTCCCCTTTGAAAATTCTTCAACATGTTTTCCAAACAGAAAAATTACGGAAGTATGAAAAATGTATTAAGTAATGAGTAATAATTTAATTAAGATAACTAATAAGTTTAAAAATTAATTTTAGGCTACAGATTTCTTGTGTGTCAGTCTCAAAAAGTTTTTGTTCCTGTTTGGAAAAAATCCTACGGCGCCTATAGTAATCAATTTTACTTATATTAGTTCTTATTAATAAAACTTTTTTTCTTTTTCAACGTTCATAGAGGATTAATATAAGTGGTTTGATTACTAAAATTGAACATAAAAGAGCAAGGGATGGCAGATTATTCGGGTTATTTACTCTTCATTATAGCAAATAGTAGGGTAAATCCGTTCACACGAACTGGCTATTCAGTTAGTAGATAAATAAATATACGGCAAAAATTTTAAAGGGTCATAATAATTGTGAGTCATACATCACACTGAACTGCATTGAATTGCTTTCTGCACTGTAAAAGTGTGCAGACAAACTAGCTGAAAAGGCTGAGAAAAGTAGAAATTTTCAATCTATTGCAGAATCGAATAGTTTTAAGAAAACAGCCAAAGAAAGGGCTAATGAAGTCAAAACGATCAATGAAAAAATTGAGGCTTTAACAGAGCAACTGAAAATGTAAAGTATTTTGAAGTTTATTTATTTAAATGTAAATAAAGGTTTGTTGATTTGTGCCTTTCTCTTGCTTCCCCCCTACGAAGTAATGTTTAGTAGTAGTTTGTGTAAAATTAGCATCTAGTAGTAGTACATTATGGCTAATAGCATGGGTGCCTATACCCAGGGGCAAGGATGTGCCGTGGCCCCCTCTAGCTCTCAGGGAAAGGGAAAAATATAGTCTAGTTATGTGTTTTTCTTTCAAGAAAATTATTTAAAAGTCGAAAAAGAATTAATGTTCAAGAAGGTCTAAAACGTAAAATGCTAGTTGAAATTTTGAATTTAGAGGACAATTTTTTTTTTTTTTTGGTCCTCAGCAGAAAAGAGCAAAATTCCTTGGTTTTGAGGACAAAGTAATTGACTTGTTTGACAGGAAGAAAAGAAATTTAAAGTTTGCTTTTTCAGATACATATTACTGTCAAATCCATAAACTAACCCATGGACAATAATTTACCTTACAGTATGCTTTTTATATCAATGCCAGTGTAAAATCTTATGAGGTGTACATTTTTAGCTTGTTTTCTGTATTAAAGTATAAGGACTTTTCTCCCTGCATTTGTGCTGCTAATTATTCACTGGTTTCAATAAAGTAGTTAAAATAACCTGTTATTCTTTTTTTTTATAGAGTATGAGTACCATGGCCTAGTATTTTAGTAACAGGACAAAGTTTTTAACAGGGTCAGAACTGCAACTTTTTTATGGCTACTTACAAGTCGTCATTCGTCTTCCAAAATATTAAAAAAACTCCCTACCCCCAGGTCCCCCCCCCCCCTACAAACTATTATATAGGCGCCCTTGGCAAATAGTAAGGGTGCTTGAATTGTGATCTCAAAACTCACTTTGCATTGTAGATTTTGGTTTACTAACTGTGAGGTGTGCAAAACATGTGCCTTTGATACTTTTCACTTAAGCATCTAAAAGTCATAAGTAAGAAAGTGATGACACATTTGAACGTTAAAGTTGAAAATATTTTATTTAAATTTGTCCTTTGCATTTTTGTGTTCTAAAATATTTAATTTTATGGTCCTTGAATTTTTTTAAAAAGGTCCTTGAAAGTCCTTGAATTTTTTAAAAAAGGTCCTTGAAAGTCCTTGAAAAGTCCTTGAATTTTTTTCTTCAATAAGAGTGGGAACCCTGTAGAATACTTTCCATATCTTTGTTTTTGAGAACACAAGCAAATTAGATTTTAAATAAATCTAATGAGCAACATAATAAAATGCAAAGTATGAGATGCTCCTTTTTTTATAAAATAAAATAAATATTGTGAAAGGATCATGTTCACAAAGAAAGAACATAGTAAAATGCAGTGAGTTTCATTTTAATATCGGAGAAAACTAAATAGTATTGGGGACAACAAAGTTTTTATATTGCAGTAATGTTCAAATGTAAGTTAATTAAGTAGTACATATGAATGTTCCAAAAGAAATACAAACATCTACAAAGTGCAATTTAAATTATGATCTATGGGGAGACTGGGGATGTTTGACCATAGGGGAGGTTTGACCCACCCCATTTAACTTTTTTAAAAAACTAATTTCAATGATTAAATACCAGATGGCACCTCAACTCCATACCATACTAAAGTTTTAAGACATTTGCAGAATAAACAGAGAAGCTATTTCATATTTCTTGATTAGAAAAGTTAATTTTTGGTTTTTCATTTGTAAGAACCTGTGCTAATTATATGTTAAATTTATAAAAATATTTTGGTTTATAAAGCTACCTTAAATAATGCTCTGAAAGACTATCTATCCACTTAAATAGAAACAATATTAGTTATTAATATGTGCTTTTTGCGTTTTTAATAAAATGGCTGCAAGGGGATGTTTGACCCATAGCAATTATGGGAGGTTTGACTCGGGCCAAACCTCCCCATTTTATAATTTTAAAGGGCTAGCATTTTTAATTTAAAGTTAAATCTCACATATTACATATTTCTAATTTAAAATTAATTCTATTAATAATTTCTGTGTTTGCAAGATTTATATCTTAGTTGGAAAATTCTGTGCCTAAAATGCTCAAAGCATATAAAATTTTCATCAAAGCAATATTGTACCATTCATATATGCTACTGTTTATTCTATTATATCTTGAATATTATTGGGCAAATAGGTATTAAAATCTTTAACAACGAAAAGAAAAAAATACTACATTAGCATTTACTGAATTTCTAAATATCTCTTCATCCCTGGGTCTCATTAACACTTCAGTAGGTTTAATGAAAAAATAATGAAGACAATAAACAATGTCTTTTGTTTATTTTTATTCCGTTTTTCTATAAGTCAGAATAAAATTAAAAAAAGAAATGTATTCCCAACGTTAATTAAAGCTGTTATTAAAAAGAAATGCATTCCCAACGTTAATTAAAGCTGTTATTCTGTCTGTCATTTAAAAAGACAATGTTAAAGCGTTGGTTGAGAATTAAATTCATAAAAAAAACTTTAGGAAGAGATATATGGATAAATACAAAGGCTTTGAAGATGGAAATGTATAATTTAAAGCTAATCGTGTCTCCTGTCAAGTCTTCTCTGATATAGGGAAACTGAGGAATATTTACAGCTTGCTTCCAAGTTACATTATGGGTTAACTCTTAAGGGCAGCCAACAAACAAATCTGCTAGCTCTGACTGGTTGAAAAAATGTAAACACAGGCATTAAGAATTATCTTTGTGAAGCCCTGAAGTCTGGGTAGAGCAATGGGCTTTAATTAAAACAAATGTGGTAAAACCAAAAGAGTCGCTTTGAAAATTAAATTTTACTTTGGTGATTATAAACACTTTCACAGAATGCAGCTTATACGCTGTTGATGAAATAAACAGGGATGAGATTTTTCCGCCTTTGGGCGGATTTCCGCCTTTTGTGTTTTTTTTTTTTTATAAAATTTTCCTTCTTTTCCTCCTTTTTGCCCCTGTTTCGAGGATCCGCGTTTTTTCCGATCTGAACCAGTTTTTCCCTTGAAAAGTGTACTTTTCCTCATGTCTGTGGCAAAAGATAGTTACAGGACTGAAATGGTTTTAAAAAGGAAGGAGAAGTGTGTTACACAACCAAGTACTTCAAATGAAAAGTTGCTGTCAAAAGAGGCAGCAAAGAAGCTATCAACAAAATTACAAAGAAATGTCCATTTGAAGAAAATGCACAAGATTTCTTTAAAGAGTAGAGTTCCTTCTTCAAATAAGCATCCAATTAATGAAAATGTCACTGAAAAATCAGTGAAGAAACAAAAAACAAGCGAGCCTTCTGCAAAACGAAGGAAATGTCCTTTGACAGTCAAAGAAATGTTTGCCAGAAAATGTTTGTAAATTCTTTTCTCAGATGTGCATTTAAATACTAATTTTATGCATCTGTTAAATTAGTCAATTTTATTTGTACTTTGTATGGATGGCATTTTCTCCGGATCTTTTTTTATACCTGAAATTTGGAGAATACTATGTTTTGAGAACAATATGTGACACATATTCATTTCTTCCCAAATATTTGAAATGTAATTATTATGAAATGTGAGAAATTTCATTGTATCTGCAAAATTGGTAAATAATCTCCTCCGCATGCTTTTTGTCGCATTTTTGGATTTCCTCCTTTTTGCTCTCTGACCAATCTCATCCCTGAATAAACTAATTCTGAATTGTATGTTATAAAGAGGAATAGTTAATTAAGTAGTTAATATGTAATTATTAATTTTTAAACATTGTTTTATTTTGTTTTTAATAAGTGGGTAAAACCTCCCTTGTTGTGGGTCAAACCTCCCTGAAGTGGGGAGGTTTGACCCAGTTTTTACTACTTTTGAAAATCTTTATAAAAAATGTTATTTTAAATATTTTATAAATTATAATAGTGTGAAAATGTGCCCCATAATACGAGTTATAAAAAGGTGATAAAACTGGATTTCAATCTTGTTTTTAAAGAAAATGGGAGACAGTTTTTTTCAAAAGTGGGTCAAACATCCCGTCTCCCCTACTTATTAAAACGCAATGTTTGTGACGCGATGTCCAGACGAATCTATCGCACTTACAATTCAAGATGAGGATATAATTAGTGAAATTGAAATTTATAAACATGTTAACTACAGCTAAATCATCAACTGCCAGTGTTGAAAGGATTTTTTCCAACATTTGGTGTATTCTATTCCATTCTAAATTACGAAGTAGATTAGGAGTAGAGAAAGCTTCAAAACTTGTGTTTGTAACGAAACAAATGAACAGCTGAGTGTACAATTCTCCAATATTCTAACATACAATAATATATCTATAGTCAAGAAATGTAATTTTTATTATATTTTTCCTTAATAAAATTGTCTTATATTTAAAAAGTATATTATTCTTTAAATTTAATTCACAAATATTTTTTAAATTTGTTTTTTTTTTTAAAGAAAGTACAGCTTAATGACTCGTATATTGTTATAATTCTATGACTGTAGGGCTCATTGTCTAATATGCAAATGTTAAATATATATATATGTAACATCTGGCTTTAAAAAAGTGAAAGGCAGTCCATTTTCATCAAGGAAGAGACGAATTTTGTTTAGATCTTCTTTTATTTAGGCATCAGACGTTATTATTCATAGGTAAAGCACTTAGTTTTTACGTAGCTCCATGACCAGACTTTAGAAGTTTACGCCGAGCGGCGCGTTGCTGTTGAAAGCTTACATCTCGGCGTGAAAAAGGGCAGAAAAGCATGCGCAGAACGCTTAAGTACTTAGAAGAGGGAATTCCCCTTGAAACTCGTGATTTGAAAGGAAGTTGTAGTACGTTAATTATGTTGAAAGTAGAAGTATTTAAAATGAAGTATCGCTAAGATTATTTAGGAAAGTTAAAAAATTAAATTATCACATATATATATATTATAGTTTAAAAAAATCATTAAAATAAAAAAAATCTTGATTTAAATTTAAAAAATCCACTTTAAATCAGATCGATTTTTTTTTTGAAAAAATTTTAAAAAATCGACAACCCTGCCCCATACTCAAACTTATTCAAATTAAAATCTAGTATCGTTTAATTTTCAGAACATTTATTCTTGGAATGTTTTTTTTTTTTCTTTTTTTGGTTTCAAATTGGCTTACAAATAAGTGTGGTGCAGTTTGTTTCACAGTTAGCTGCTTGTGTCAACAGTCCTGGCAAAATTTGTATTAGAGTTTTAAATTGCATAAATTTTCTTTTACAATTTTTAAAAATTACTTCTAAATTTAGCAATTTAACTTTCTTTTTATATGCGAGATACTGAAACCAACTCTCTTGAAAGAGAAGTGAATTAAATGTTTTGTTATTTCAGTTTTGGATAATATTTGCTACTTAAAATTTATTTATATATATATTAAATGCAAATCAATAAAAAAATCATTGATTTTGTAATTTTGGGAGGGGAAAGGAGGGTACCGAAGTTTGCATTTCCTGTAGGCTCCTACAGGTTTTAATCCAGCCCTGGCTAAACTGAGCTAAGCATACTGAAGTAGAAAACATGCTTTAACTCAAAGTTAAAGTGGATCAAAAGATTTAGCTAGCACTAGTGAAATGGTTTACTTGCAGCATTTATAAAATACTAGCTGCATGGCCCGACGTTGCACGGGCAATCTTGAATAATGGAATATTCCCGGGCGGAGAGAAGTGAGATCATGTGAAGCCTTGGGATCCATATTTTCATATGCCCGGCTCCGTTTTTTTTTTTTTTTTTTCCAACAAATATTGTCACTTACTTTCCCCTACAAATGTAAATATTCTTTCAAATCTAGTCTTTTTATTACTAATTTTCATATGCCCGCCTACGGTTTATTTTTTTTACACATATTGTCGCTAACGTAAACGTTACGTTTCCCCCAAAACATAAAAAATCCTTTGAATCCTATATTGTTTAATTAAAATTTTTAAATCCAACCTTTTAATTACCTTATAGTTAATAACCCAGCGTTTCTCGGAATCCACATTTTTTCGTATGACCGCCTCTGTTTTTTTACCTACAAATACTGTCACTAAGCTTCCCCAACAAACGTAAATCTGTTTGGAATCCTCTCTTGGTGGATTAAAACTTTCAGTTCTAGCCTTTTTACTACCTTAAAGCAGTTTGGTTTGAATGAAAATGCGAGAATTCTTTTGCTTATAAATTAAAACAGATTAGCATGTTATTTGTTTTGCAAAAGAAAAAATAAAACGAATAATAATGAAAAAACGGATTAAAAATGAATAAATATTTTCCCCCAACAAACGTAAACGTTGCAAAACACCGTACGACAAAAAAAAAAGAAAGAAAAATGCAGGAAAACGATTTTTTTTCAATTGTTAATAAATCCAAACACAGAAGCTCACTCAAAAAAAAAAAAAAAACTTCCGTTAAATAAATTTAAAAATGCAACACCGGATGCGAAAAATAATAGTAGAGAAAAAAAAGAATCCGTTGTGAATGAACTCACCATTCTGCCAATAGATGGCAGCACGTCAATTCATTCATTTTGACGTTTTTAATTAATATCTTTTTAACTAATTGTAATTTCGGAATTTAATTGGCCTAAATGGATTCCTTGGATTATTCCCCATCTTTTGGTACTTTCCGCGTGCTTCTCCGTTCAGCGGTTCGTGAGATGATGCCTAGCTCATTTTAGTGAAAATTGTAGGTTGGTCAACTCAGGCTCTCAGCGTCTTCTATAATGTCAAATATTGATTGAATGTCTGTCTGTATCTAGAACATAAAAAAAATTGTTTAGCAGTTGGATATTATGTGTAAAGCTGGCCATTCACTTCAAAGATAAACTGGATATTTTGGAACACGAGAAGGAAAAAGCCATCAAAATATATGGAAATCAGCCAAATGGTTTCTGGTGGTTGGAATTCCGTCTGGACTGAAATCTGAACAAAAAATCAGAGGAACCCTGAAAGAGGCTAGCAAAAAGAGCAATGCTTTGTGTAGATTGAAGCCTCGCTTTGAGGATAGCATAAATTAAAATCTGCCGACTGGGGAAAATCGAAGCGCGGTTGACAAGCAGCTGTAGAGAAGGAAAGAATATCGCTGTCCCCTACCTTCGTTCAGAATTAGCGTCCTTTTAAATGCAAGTGAATGGCGTGCCTGTATTTTTCAATTAAAATGGGTGGGGAAAAAAACAAAACCAGGCTTGGGACAAATAGCATGGCTATACTTCAAGTGAATGGCCGGCTTAAGAAATGAGGTACTTAGTTATTAAATAAACTATAAATAAAAGTGAAACTCTTAAATGGTATGTGTGCCATAGAAATCTAAATTACTGAATAGATTTTCTTCAGATTTTGTTTTTAAAGAATATGAATCATAAGGAAGGTCTTGTGACAATATTTTTATTAATTAAAAATTGTTTCTATGTGTTGAAAAGATTATTTTATCTTGAGTGTTGCCATTCCCATTGAATGAGATTCCTCTGAGTTGCCAATCTGAATGTATAAATAATTTTGTATAGGGTGACCCGGGGTAATTCACGATCACCATGTTTCTGGGGTAAATAATGATTACCTAATTTTTATTTTTAAAAAAGAAATTTTCATGAAATTTGCGATGTGCTTAGGGATACTTGAACATTTTATTTAAGTATAATTACATTTATTCAATTATAATTTTCGTTTAGTTTATCAAATTAAGCATCTTTTAAACTGCTTACTATACTTACCATTTCAAAGATGGATTCCTAAATATGCACATTTTTACAAAGATCCTCCTCTCTCTCTTCATATTAAATATTTTGTGTTACTTTCTTTTTATTTTATCTAAAAATAGTATTCACTTTTGATTAGTTGTTTCACATTTACTGTAAACATTAGAATTATTTACAGTGAACTATATCAAATGTTGCCCCCTATAGATGGGGTAATTATTGATCACTAGGGTGATCCTGATCATTGTCATTTCTTGTCATAAATATAATCAGAAATAGCTAATAAATATAATTTCAGTTCTTTTAAATGAGAGTTCATATTTATTAACTGTAATAACTATAAAACATTCTAACTATAAACACAATGTTCTTTTTTTCTGATTTTAATCAAATAAAGTGTTCTGATTTTCATCATTTCTAGTTTGTCTTAACTTGCTTGTATCTTGATTCTATGTTTGCATATTTTTTAAGTGATAATTTTTAAACTTATTAAATTAGCTCGGTGAATATGGCAAGTAACTATAAACCTAAAAAAGATACTAAGCTTATAGAAGACAAAATTAATGAAGATGTTTCAAAGATTGAAAATAAAAGTTACAGTCTGAGAGCTGCTGCTATAGCTGTTGAAATTCCCTTCTCAACTTTATGCTCTCACTTAATGAAGTTAAGGAATCCACCAGTGGTAAAACATGTGGCAACTGCTTCCTATATGCAGAACATGAGAATGAGTTGGCTGCTTCCGTAAAGGGTGTGGCAAGATGGGGATTTCCTTTCGCTCACAAGGAAATTAAAACTGTCTCTGATTTTTTAATTAAAAATAACGAAGGTACAAATGAATTAACTGTGCGCTTACAAAAATATTGTTGCTTCAAAGATGATATACCTGAGGAAGATTGAATGAGTTCATTTATGCCTAGGCAAGGCATGCATAATCTATCCGCAAAATAAAAAAATCCCAGTATTCTCAAAATATCCCAAACATGACAAAATTGAAAAAATAAACATCAAATATATTTTTTATGGTACTATATTCTTAAGTGGAACTGACCCATTTACTGTTGACTATGCAGCAATAAACAATGCATATAAATTTTGGAAATTGAAAGTGTTAAATTTTGTTCCTTTTTTTTTTTTTTTTAAATAAGCCACCTTGTCAGTTGCTTAACTATGTCTTGTTGGTTTATTTATTTGATCTAATGTATTATTTGTTAATTACCTGTTATATAACCATTTTTAAAATGCCTCTTCACTGAAAAAAACTAGGTGATCCCTGAAAATTTAAAAATTTTAAATTCTATTATAATTTTCAAAGAAAAGAAGGCTGCGTAAAACTAATCTTATAAATCATCAAACTTTCACCAAAAATTAAAATTCTACCTTGAACAGTTTTCCCACGAAATGGATGTTTGCATTTTTTGATCAGCAATTACCCCAGGTCACCTTACTTCTTTAAAAATTAATAGCATATGGAAAAAGTTAGTTTTGATGGTTTTTGAAAATCATTTGCTACTATCTGTATTTTTTCAAGAAGCTACTAGATTTAAAAATCATTTGGTGCAAATAATATTCTTATTTTAATTAAATTTGTAGATGTTAAGAGGTATAGTATATGCCACCTATGCCCACCCGTAAACCACCTATGGGGGCGCCTTTCAACAAATATATGATTCATTTCACTCAGATGAACATAAATTTTATTGAAATATAACAAATTTACAGAAAAATTCAGTGACCTAACAAAATTTATCTGGTTTTAGGTTAACTTAATTTTTCTTGTTTTCATTGTTAGTTCCAGTCATTTTGTGCTACTTTCAGTTTTGACTTAAATGGACCCATTATTTCAACAATTCATAAAATCCTTAACCCAGTGAATTACAGCTATATTATTTTCATTCAAACTACTTGGAGTGTTTGAACCCAGGCATTTTGAATAATCATATGCAAGCTGTCATACCTGTTTGTAAGTCAGACCATAGTTCATATTTGAACTTTTAATAATATAATTACAAAGCTTGCTTTCTTGATCTGTGGTGAAAACTTGCTGACATGTATACTTGAAACTAAAGCAGTTGGATGAAGTATATAATGTTATGTTATCATCAAGACAAACTGTCTTACTTTATTTTAAATCTATAAATTAACGTAGAATACGGCTTTCCATACATGTCTGCAGCTGTTCTAAGAGACATGCCATCGTGAACTGCTTGCATAGCCTTTGAAATCTCTTTTTCTTCTGGCGTATTATGCTTCTTTATGTAAGTTCAAGCCATCTTGCCCAATTCTCGAAGTTATTTAATTAAATTAATGCTTCCTTAATATGAGGGATACATTTTAACAGTGTTGAAATGTGCCTCCGATGTTTGTTGAGATGTGCCCCATGTGCTGCCATTAAGCTTAAAGCATTATACCTCTCTTTAAAAAAGGAATTTCCAGTTGCTAATAATATTGTTAGATCAGAGGTTCCCAATCTGGGGGTACGCAAAATCAAACTTGGTAATGGCGAAAACATAAGGAATTAAGAGTTACAGAATATTGTTTCCCCAAGTTAATAACTTTCTATTTAATAACTATATAGCACTTGAATAATTGATTGAGTGTAACTTTTAGCTACCCTTATAAGTTAATGCGAAATTATCACCAATACTGATTTCATTTGTTTCGGCATTAAACTAACACTATTGTAAAAATGCAATACAAAAAATGAGTCCAGCAAATGTTATTAATTCGAGTCATTTGACTCTTAAGCTAACCTAATCCCTTAACATTATTGATAGAAACTTCTTTGCATAGACAAATGGTTGTTGGGAGAGGGGGATATGACAGTAGGGGGTACGCGAAAATATGATGATAAATCAAGGGTACGATAAAATATAAAGATTAATCAAGGGTTACGCAAGGAAATAAAGGTTTGGAACCCCTGTTAGATGCAGAAAATCTTAATTAATTTGGTGAATAAATCCAACTTATCTCAATAAATATAGAGTAAGAAAAATTCAGCGATAAACAGAAATTTCAATTTTTACTTAGCAGGTCACAAAACATATCTCATTCCATAGAAAAGCACATAGTTTGAGAAATGGAATGAATCCTATTGCCAGAAAATGTTCTCTTCTGGAACTTGATTGACCACCTATCAGCCGATCAAATAGCACTTCCAATGGAGAGAACTGCTAACTGATGAAATGTACCCCCCCCCCCTTCTCTTACTGAAACATAATAAAGGTTTTAGTGAAAGTTTTGTAACAACTAATTTAATTGGTTATTTATTCTTTCATTAATATAAAACATGAAAATATTTTCAACCCAAGCAATGCCAGATTTATCAGCTAGTTCAGATTAGATCCTGCAAAATATAGCATGTAGAGTTTTGTTCATTTGAGGTCGGTATTATAAACTTTACTGTTATAATTTTGTTAACTAGAAATTCAACTAACAAGCTTACAGGATTTCAAAATCTGGATAGTGAAATTTGGATTGAATCAAACTCAAATCAGGTTGGCTCATGCACGATTATTGTATTTCTAAGTCCTCTGCTTTAATATTTTGAATGTGCTTCACTGTCATATTTGGTATCAGAAAATATAATTCTCATGCAGAATGCTGTTTATTTAAAGAGATAATCATTTTTAAAAAGCATTCTACATGATAATTTCATGACTTTAAAATCTTTTTCTTCATTAAGATGGCTTTTCTCCGATAATTTTTAGGCATGATGTTAATTGCATATGATGAAGAACTTGGGCCTCAATTGTACAAGGCTGATCCTGCTGGTTATTATTGTGGATATCGAGCTGCTAGCGTGGGTGTAAAGCAGACTGAAGCTAACAGTTACTTGGAAAAGAAATTCAAGAAAAAATCCGTGTATGAGCACGATGAAGCTATTCAGGTAAAGAATAATCACACTATTTCTTTGTGAAAGATATTTCTAGCTTCTTGAATATTATTAAAGTCTACTTGCATTAATAATAAATAAAAATAATTAATTTACAGCTTGCAATTTCTGCACTGGCAACCGTATTATCTGCTGATTTCAAGCCTTCAGAAATTGAAGTTGGTGTCGTGTCTAAAGATCAAAGGAAGTTTAGGTAAAAGAATTTGAAAAATATTTTCTGGAGTAGAATTTGATATTGTAATTCTATGTTTTTTTTTTCCCCCTTAGGAATCTAAGAATTAATTTTGAGATTAATTTTTCTGTTAATTTTGAATTAAGATTTTTTTTAACTTGAAAATTAGTTTACACTACCCTCGGGTGTGGTTTTTATTGTTAAAAACAATTAACACCTTTATCATAAATTAACACACAAATTTAAATGAATGTAGCAAATTGGAAAATTTTATTGAAGCATTTTAAATTAAGATAAGTTCATAATTATAATTGCTTATGAGATTTCACTAGAAATTCATCTAATGATAGAGATAGTACAAATGATATCTGGTTAGTTTGTGAATGTAATAAAAAACATATGCTGTTAGACATTTTTCAACTCCCGATTCATATCTGTATGAACTATTGTTTTAAGATGGATAGCAAAAAATATCAGTAATTCAAAAATCTTACTTTTACAGTTATATTCTTGAACGTGATATTGTGCCTAATGTTATTTGAAATTTCAGTTGATTCTTTTTTATTCAAAGCAATTTTTCATTTGCATTAAAATTTTATTCATAAAAGTATTTTTCATTTTTGTTTATAGTCATTCGTTTTAAATAAATAAAAAGAAAATGGCTTTTAATTAAGAAGTGGAAATAAAGTTAATAAAACTGTTTGGAAAATTTGAATGCCTGCCTTAATCATTATTTTCTTCACCATATTATTACAACTCAATCTACCAGTAGTAACAGTATTATATAACTTCTAACTTTTTTTTTCTGCTATCAAGTTTAAGTTATTGCTGATTATAACATTGAAGAATCTGATAGCTAATGTTCTTTTAAAAATTCAGGGAAAATGAAAATTTCTTGTATTTGTAACATGAATAATTGTTCATATGTATTATAATTCTTTTTTTTTAACTGATTTTTTTGTAAATCTTTGCAAACTTTATTTCATATATTTAATTTAATGGGTGATATTTTGTAATTTTTCCCCCTACCAGGAAATTGACTGAATCGGAAATAGAAGCTCACTTGAATGCTAATGCTGAGAAGGACTGAAAGCAGAAGTTTCTGTAATTTTTTCATCTTTTCCACTTTTGTTGTTTTTAAAAAACTTAAGTGTACGTTAAATAAATACTTCTTTTGTAATAGTTCTTGTCCCCTTTTCTTTATATGTTTGAAAAGCAAATCCTTTTACATTCATTTTGGCCTAGTGAAAAAAAAAAAAA